>MPNW01000880.1:17120-37162 GCA_011800805.1 Hirudo medicinalis
TATTGTTATTATTATTATTATTGTTATTGTTATTATTATTATTATTGTTGTCGTTATTATTATTATTATTATTATTATTGTTATTGTTATTATTATTATTATTGTTGTCGTTATTATTATTATTATTATTATTATTATTATTATTATTATTATTATTATTATTATTATTATTATTATTATTATTATTATTATTGAGATGCTTTTCAAAAAGTTAAGTTTCAGTTTTTTTTTTAACCCCGGTACCTGGGTGGTCAAAAAGTTAAAGGTTACGTAACTAAGTTGTTCTATGATAGGCTAAATGATAAAGACATCGGTCTATAAATAGATGATATTATAAATAGATTGTCTATTATGAAATTGCTCTGAAAGTAGGCTGGGCTCGGTGATGGCGAAGAGAGCGGGAAAGATGGGTTTAGCGTGTAATTGAGGATGAAGTGGGATTGGTGGGCTGCACCTGTCCGTATAATTAATTCACGTCCTTGTTTTGTTTTGAAGGTCGTGTGCTGTTGTTGTTGTTGTCCTGCCACGATGCATTGTAATGTTCAAGCATTGTACATGTTATTATTATTATTATTATTATTATTAATAATATTATTATTATTATTATTACTCAAACAATTGGAAATATAATTAATCTCAACACATAATAATAATAATAATAAATAAATAATTTCATTTACATAATGACATCATAAATACATTCACTTAGATAATTCACTTAACATTTACGTCACGATGTTATCTTGATTGTTTTACACGAAGTTGTCCATTAATTATTAATTATTAAGCTAATGTTTATTCAACAGACATTGCTCCTCCCCCAAGGAAGACTGACTGTTTGCTGTCTTTCCAGTGGTTACTCCACTCGACTGGAGCCAACCTTGCCATCCTCGTCTCCGTTGCTTTTTGGTGTTTTGTCTTTGCTTTCGAGGGACCCGGTAAATATTCATGAGATTGCATTAATAATTAATAAGCCCGTGAATATTTAATCAGGTTGAAAACTTTTAAAACTCAAGTATTTTGTTTTGTTTTGTATCGCTTGTTTTATGAAATGGTTTGCAAAGGTTTACAATTTAAACGTTGTATTAATTTTATATCTTGCTAATAATTATCATTTACAACGTACAACAATATTTATAAAAGTTAATAATAATAATAATAATAATAATAACTGACAATAATGAATTAATAATTTTGAATAAATTATCGACTCCTCCTTATACCTTCCAGCTTTCCTCAAATCCGGCATGTCCATAGCCAAGCACACGGCCAATGCAATTTACGCTCTCGTAGATTTGTTCATCATCTCAACTCCAGTTCGCCTGCTCCATGTCGTTTACCCCATGGCAGTGGGAGTCCTCTATTCCATCTTCTACGCCGTTTACTTCTCTTCAGGGGGCGTAGGCCCTCTTGGGAAAGATCACATTTACGATGTTCTCAACTGGAATAAAGATTCGGTCAGCTCTTTTCTGGCTTGTCTCTTTGCTTTCACGATGGTCGTCATGTCCCAGTCAGTGATGTACCTCGTCTACAAGATAAGGACCACCCTCGGACAGAATCAGGATGAAGACGAGGAGCATTTCGTGGATGATGACGATCTTAATATGGACGAAGAAGATGGCGATGATGCTGTACTTGAATCCGATATTTCTGCGCGAAAATCCACCAACTACCAAGCCATAAATTGAATGCTTTTCATTTTGTTCTTGTTGTTTCCTAAGTTGTGGATTTCCTCTTTAAGAACGTGATTAATGGATTTATTTTCTAGTTAGCTAAGTCACAAGATGCTTAGTTAAGTTTAAATTATAGTCGTCTAAGTCTTAGATTTGTGACGTCCTGATATTTTTCTCTTGAGATCTGGTGACTAAGATTATGGCGCACAAGTTAGGAGAATATTGATGCATTTAAATAAATAACATAGACATTTATTCATTAGGCATTCATATATTTATTTTAAATGTTGTAAAAAAACACAGGAAACGTTGTTATTTCTGCTTGAATAACTTATTTGTTTACTAAAATAAGAAAATGAATATCCCTAGATACTCTTATTACGCTGGACAACAGCGTTTTCGATCAACTTTCTCTTGCAGGAATGACTTGTATTTTCTAAATATTATAATATTATAATTACAATTTCGCAATTTTTATTAAATCTCAGAGTCTGCTAACTTCACCTAGATTAAAGACTAACCTTTTACCATTATATAAGTGACTGCTGACGAGGTACAAGCTAGGAATGTCATATTTATTAAATATTTATTATTAAGACACAAAGTGCAACAGTTTAAATTAAAAACTTTATTTAAATAATTCTACAATATTGTCTTTCGACGTAAAAAGCAGGTGTCTTATGCAATATAAAAAAATGTAGACGATTAGAACCATCTTATTTAAAAGTGAACGCTTGTTTACAACGCATCGTTGAACTTTGCGAAGCGCGGCATATTTTCTTAAATTGCTACTTACTAATAGGACGCGATATGAAGCCTTGACGCAATAAAAGAATTTCATTTTAATAAATCACAGTTTGTCCGACAAAGTAAGATGCATTCCCCTTCAAAAAGGAAACGAGAAAATGATGATGATGAGAACCCGCGCAAGCGTTCCGCTGTTGATAATAACCTACGAGATAATAGAAATGCGACGAGAAATGAACAGCAAGATAATAGAAACATGACGATGACTGAACCAGAGAATAGAAATGCAGGAGAAAATGTTTGGGAGGATGATGACGATTTCGACGCTATTCTAACCCAGCCTGAAAACTTAAACCGTTTAGACAACTTAATAGCGTCTTCACAAATGGTTGAAAAAGAAAAGAAAGAGTCAACACGCAAGTTAACACTTCCTCCAATATTCATTGAGACAGATTTAGGGAAAGAAATGTTTAAGGATCTTAATCAACAGGTTACCTTATATATGTATAACTTATATCTATCAAGCAAAGATTATAATTATTATTTATTATTACTAATGTTATTTATTACTACTAATAATTTTTTATTATTATCTATTTGTTTCCATCACCATATTTCCAGATCAAAACAACTAATTCTATAATTTTCAGCTGGGTACCTTACAGCAACAAATGTTCGCTAAAGACGGTCAAGTAAAATTTCTCAATGAAAACTACACCAAACTTCAGCGAACACTTTACGAGGAAAGGGCGGCCAATTCGAACTCTCTTGAAGAACAAAAGATCAAGTTCGATAAGGAGAGAACATTCTTGAAAAGTGAAATAAGCTCTCTCAAGGCACAACTGGAATTCAGGCAGCACAACACGAACAAATCAAACTTCACTCAAACAAATCCAAGGCCTCAAATCAATCAGTTTTCCGGCCGGACGAAAAGCTTCGGGGAGCTGGCCCCGTCCGTGCCGCCGAAACCGACCCCGGAGACCGAGGGATTCCCCAATCGCAGCGTCTTCCTCGACAAGGGCAAGGTTCGGGTCAAGGAAGAGTCTTGTCAGGCTGGACAGCAGGATGATGGATTTCAGATCAAGGCTTGGAAGCTCCGAGGAAAGGGTTCGTGAAAGAGCTTTTGTTTTTAAACTTTAGAAGTGTTTTTTTTTTACATTTTGAATGTAAAATTATTGCATATCATAAATTTTATTTATAGGCTAATTGAGTTATTTTAAAATTACATTCCTAATGCAAGAATGTGATGATTTTTTTACCATAAGTTGACAAAATTACGTCGTAATAAAATTTAGCGATCATGTATTTTGGAAACATTAAAAAGAGAATTTCAGTGAATCCTCCGAAATATCTTTTTATCAACTTGTGGTAAAAATTGTTATCGATCCAGCTACGTTTTACGACATTACATTACATCCCTAATGAAAAGCAATTGATCTCTATTATGAAACGAAATATGCAATCTCAATTTATTCACGAATAAATTATCCGATCTTACGAACGTCAACCAGCCAGTTCAAAGTTCAACCTGGACTACATGGGCGGAGTCCTGGGCATGCAGAGTTCGCTGAGACACTACGCCAACCAGTTGGAGTTTGGTGAAGTCAGATGCCAACAAAACCATCAAATATGTGGGGTGAAGGATCGACTGGAGTCCTCGAAGTTTGTCAAGAATCCGAGCAGCGACAGGTTTAAAAAACATTTTATTATTATTTTGATTATGCTTATTGTAGTTACTATTATTGTTGTTGTATTGTTATTATTATTATTATTATTATTATTGTTAATATTATCATTAGTTAATAACTTGTAAAACTGTGGCTACTCAGGGTCTTAGTCATGTACCATGAATTGGTCTCCAAAAAAGCTCTGTGTTCGGGGGTGGAACTTCTCCACGGGAGCAAGCTCGGTCCCCTGTCTCGCGATCGACTCCACGTCAACTCCATCTTCACAGCCTTTCTAGAAGAGACCTCGAAGGATCTGAAGTCCTACCTGGATGTGCTCGTGAGGAAGAGGCAGCAGTGCGTGGCCGGTGTCGTGCCTCAGAGGAAGAAAAAGAAGCACAGGTGTTCGAATGTCCCGGCGAAGGGCATCCACCCGATGGCCGACTTGCTCACGACGGTGCATGGCGTAGTGACTCTCTGCAGTCGCAATGAATACGAGCACGCATTCAAGGTGTGTTTTGCTTCTCATTATTGTACTCGCGATGATTTGCAACAGTTTTACGAGGTTAAATTGGCAGAATGCGACGTCGAGCGATGAATATATTAGATGGGCCGTGATTAATGAATGAATAGAATTTGATTGATTTATAAATTATTAAATATTTAATAAAATGGTCGGCTTCGTTCCCAGAGTTTGTTTCATCGATTTATTACGTACAGCTGCCTTTCTTCAGAGAACTCATGACCACTTTAGTCGACATCGCCAACAAGGTAATGTATTTTCACTCAAAAGTGATTGATCGAGGTGATGCCAGTAGTGGGTCTTGCGATTGATTCGATCGTCGAACGTAGGAATCAGTGGAGGATGAGTTCGAGATTGTCATGATGTGTCTGAAGATCATCGCTTCGTCCCTCAAGTACGCTGAGCCCGAGAGCATGACATGGTGAGTGGAGTTTTTCTCGTAATGATAATCATGATCATGATAATAATGATAATGATAATCATATTCATAATATTAATGGTAATCATGATGATAATAATGAGTCATAATCATGATAATAATAACAATGATGATGATGACGGAGATGTCACGACCATGTTTTTAAGATTATGACAGAGATGCTTAATATATACAACTGTTTAAAATTTAATAAATACTAAATTCAAAATTCATTTTTCCCCCTTGAAGTTTCGAACTCCTTCTAGACGGCCGCAGTCTGATCCCGACCGTGCTGTCGGGCGAGGACCGTCTCGAAAAGCCCAGCGAAGCCCACGAACTCCTGAGTCTTCTAACCTTGGAGATCGTGGCCTCTTCGTCCTTATCGAATGTTTTCAAAAGCAAAACTTGTAAAGAAATCAATGGAGGTTTGGAATTGTTTGGCAACCATGTTCTCTTTTCCTCACTGTTTTTGATTTACTGCAAGCATTTATATGTAGTTTTCAATTGCTGGAGAGTTTAGTAATGGTCGTCATCGCTGCTACGTCGTGTCGACTATTGCATTATTACGCACGACACCATCGTGACGTTTATAGATAATTGATGTGATATCGTCGATGTTGATCCACAGAATGCATCTTAAACCTCGTGTGTTCGTTCGTGTCCTGTTTCCGATCTAATGCGAACTCGTCGTTCCCATGCCTCCAAAGACAGGTGGGTCGTTATCGGTGGACGTGTTTTCTGCTCGCATAATCAATGATGGGGTTGCGTAAGTCTAAATTAGTTATGTAATAAAATAAATTTAGAATGAAACATCAAATCATATGCAATGTGTTATTATCACAAACATATAGAGAAGATTGTATTCAGTTTTAAGGCACATCGTTAGCATTGCCGTTCGTATTTCTTGATGTGATAAAATTTTGATATTTATGGAATAACAACTTGTCGTTAAATGCAGTTTTACTCCGTGGTTGGGTCCCTGCTGCCTCTGAGGCTGATGGAAAACTCGAACGAGGAACCCAATTCTCCCTGCAACTGCATTGAAAAGGTGCTCGGTGACATTCAGCTTACTGTGACTCGTTAATTAAAATCCATTAAATCGTCAGTTCGACATCTCATTCCAGGCATTCAACGAGATTCTCCTGGGATTGGACGAACTTTCGGAGATGTCGGAAAAGTCGTGTCCCCCCGAACAGCTGAACGTCGTCAGGGGTGGAATGGCCATCTTGACCTTCGTCGTGGAAAAGTTCCCCTGGACCGTGAAGGCCAAAAAGGGGCTTTTCCTCTACGTGAGCTCGTGCCTTCAGAGAGTCTTCAAGAAGCACGAGGAATCGCTGACGACCGGAAATGACTGTAAGTCGTACTTTAGTATAGCAGTGGTATTTGTAGTACTAACTAATACTAGTTGCGAAGATAATTTTACATGTAAGTATCAATCTGAATTATGTAACGGGCGCTTAAGTCCACCTGCTTGAAAAGGATGCTCTACAGACTTCTGATGTACGATCACATGTTGTCGATGGACTCGATGCACTTAGGATCTCTGATAATTATTAACTAGCTTATATTCGTTATTATTATAATAATTGCTTCATAACATGATGATAAGTTGAGGAATGTTTTCTCAATAAGGTTGTGAGAGCTTATGGATTATTGATCGAATGCATTCAACACGTCATCCGACCTCAAAAATGTCATTCCAAGACTTTATTCAATTTATTCATTTTGCAGACGAAGAGCTCCTGACTTTGTTCAAGTGCTTGAGTCCGGAATCAAAATCCGCCTCCTCCACTGAGAATGCCGACGTCGAGAACAACGTCGGCAACGTGACCGACTGAACTAAGTTATGCACGGATGAGTTGACCGAGTGTTTTAAATCGAATGGCCTTTGTAAATAATATTCTTGTTCCTGTTTGTTGGACTGGTTCTTTACTGAGTGAATGGGGTTTTTAAACTTGGTCTTTTTATCCTCAACGCGGTTTTTTTTTTTAGTTGTGATCATTTTTCAATCGACATTCCCGTGGTGTTTTAAATATAAACTTGTGCCTTAACTTCATTTAAGCAGAATTGATCTTCCGTCGTCAGTCAAAAAACTGTCGAATCTCCGTGATACTTAATCCGCTCAGTTGGATTCGTGGATTTGCACCTCAATTTTTCTTAATTTGGTCATAAAGTGGAGAGCAGACGAGTTGCTAAGTGCGGAAGGGAGTTCTGGATTTTGGTGCGCCAGAAGCGAGGGAGGGCGTCGCCAAGTTGATAGAGAAACTTTCGATTTCGCTATCCTTTTCCTTGAGCATGCTACTCGCTTCAGAAAGCAACATCATCCATGGAACCAGTGAGATGACTGCCATTATCTGCAAAAACACTTTTTAACGATTCAAAAACCAAAGTTAGATTAAGTCACCAGTTGCAGGTAAAAATGCGAATAGTACCTCAGAAGACGCACGCAAAAAAGAGCCATTTGAGAATAATATTTAAATTGTTATTTGAATTACAATTAAATTTTTATTGTGATTTATAACGTTCACGTGTAATTGTCTCTACTTGGTTCTTTGAGAATGACAAGCAGATGTCGGTACGAGTAAATTGCTTTGAAGATTCCTCTCTAAGTCTCGTAAGTCTCGGTGGTACTTGTCCTCCACATCATGGTGGCTCAATCACCTGAGACGTACCAATCAAACGTGAAAATCCTCAATTCTCAATTTCGACGGAAGGCGTCATGTTTTCATTTGGTTTCCATGGTAATAGGGATGAGTAAGAAGAAGATCTACAACAATGGTGATGCTAATGGTTAAACCTCAAGGTTTTTTATGGTTCTTGGTTCATCAACATTTAAAAAGAATGGACGTCCATCGTTCCATGAAAAGATTTCTCCTAAGATCTCAAGAATGGAAAAGTTCTTCCTGTTGTGGATGGTTGCAGAGCTAGCCTCGCTGGCACCTGGTTTGTGAATATAAATAAGTTGTTTTAAGTTGTGAATGCTAACATTTAAATTTTAGATTTATTTGAGAAAATAGGTAATTATGTCCTTTCTTTAATGATTTTTTTAAAAATTTTATACACCATTAATTATTATCAGTTTATGTATTAGTATTAAGTAGTATTTTAGGGAGTTTGTCTTGTTCATTTAGGGCAATGTCCAAAAGGAGGCAGTCTTAACAAGTCAGTCTGGAGTTGTAGAGGAAGAATGGCAAGGGCTTACCAACTGTCGGATGATTGTATCTCTGTTTATGTAACCAATATCGGCATCCAATATTATTTCAATTATCTAATTTGATTTTAATTAATCGAATTTCAACTTTAAATGATAATATTTTCAACGAAAACGATTTGCTTTAAAATTGTTGACACGCTTCGTCTCAATTTAAAGGAATCAAAATGGTCGACAGCACAGCCATACCTCGATTATTTGAAATCAAAACGACTCGCTGGAAGCGCCGTTGTACGAGGAAGAACTGCTTTCAGACGGAAGTACGCTCAACAAATCCTCTTTAATCAGCAATAAGTTGATGATAGTATTTGATATAATCAATATATTTTATATTTTATGATTTGATTTGATTTCATGAACATAAAATATATGCAAACAAAAGCTGAAATACGAAGACGATTGAAATGCAAAAAAATGTTCAAAGGCAAAAAACCGAAAGGGATTCACATCCCGCTAAGAGGGCCTTCGACGTAGATGAACAATTGAGTGAATGCTTGTAACAATCGAAATGAATAAAAAACAAGATGAGGATGTGCATGAGATGGAAACAAGGAGTGAGCAGATATTTTAGTGTTAAGTAAGTGCAATTTATAAGATGCATTGAAAGTTGATGTTGATGTGCAAGTCACCTCGACTTCTTGAGGTATGAATGAATGTGTGCGTGGACATGAGCATTTAATCGAAAATTGTTTCAGGGTGGTATTTGCAAATTCACTCCGAAAGCGATTGACATTGCTTAAGTCGTGGGAATGAATTTCTGATGAACAGGTGAAGAAGTTGTCACATGAAGTAGGAAGCATGTTGAGTGAGAATGTGCGTAGAAGCCCAGCTGTTTGAAAAGTAATCAACTGGTAAATATTGAGTATTTTGTTATCGGTGAACTAGGATTTTGTTGATGAGTGTGGTTGAAGATGACATAATACGTATTACACGTAAAGATATCTTTTAGGCGGTATGTAAGGGTTTTAGACGAGAGGAGTAATTTGATGTCCAGACAATATTGTAGTATGACAAGTAAGGATGAATTGGGGAATAGTAGTTTTGTAACTAATAGTTTTGTTGTAACGAGGTAACATGGGTTAACATGCCGTTATTTTTTCGAGATCTTAGATTTAATGTACATTAATATACTTAATATGCAAGTAAGACCAAGTAAGACGTTCATCTAACAGGACACCGAGGAATTTTCTTGAATTGGCACGATTTGTGGGGATTTAATTTGTATTATTAATTATTGCATACAATTTTCCTATTCGACAAAATAATACTAATTTATATAATAGTATTGTAAATTAATATATCTAACTAATTTTTATAATAGCATTGATAATAGCATTTAATGATGACAATAATTACAATGAAATTGCTCCGGCGATGCAGGCCAAGCTCTTGAAGAAAAGCCTCGGTGAAGACCTGGATGGGTTTGTCCACAATTTCACAAAGGTCATGAAAGCTGAAAAGGCGTTGTTCGAATGTGAAAAGAGTGGACGACCAATAATTTGGGAACACCGGAGTTTTTGCGGCCTCAATGATTCTTTGGGGGACTTGAGGGTCCTTCTTGGTGTCCCTGAGAGTTCACGGTCGGAGGAGGTCGGATGGGGTCACTCGCTTAATGTTGAAAGTCCAGAGTGTGGCAAGTTCAGCCTCACCAAGGTCAGAGAGGATGGATATCTGCTCATAAGGAGTTTAAAAGTGAATTTCTTGCCGTCCTTGGAGTATTTCCTCCTGCTTTATGATTGTTGCAAGGAACTCTGTTGTAATGGTTGATTCAAAAAGATCAAGACATTCCAGCGAACATCTGAGCGAACATCATTCTAAAAATTATTTTAACATCTTTGCAATTTCAGCCATCTGCATTTAAAATTTCCTTGCTTAGAAAAGACAAAACCATGTTGTTTAACCAATTTCTATTTTTGACGTGACATCCCTCCCACCGATGCCGTCTTTATTTGTTGAAAAATGTTTTTTTTGCCAATGAAAATACAATTAGTCATTTCATTTTCAAAATTGATTTATTTAAATTTATTTAAACTTTAATATTCAATGTTAATCTTAAAATTGAAATGATTTTTTTAAAAAGCGAAATAATTTATGTAATTCCATTTTTTAATTCGTTTTAACGTTGAGAAACACGTTGCCAGAAGCATTTTCCAATAAGTTTATTCGTCCCAAATCGTTCACTGGAAGATTTGTTTACTTTGGATGCTTACCGAAGAAATGAATTACTAATGAATAATCCTATAGTGCGACAAGTTGCTTAATTATATTTACAGGAATAATCCCAGAAAATTATGGAGAAATTAAAGTAATCAGGTGCTTTGTAAATGCGTCCAAAAACTCACACAAACACTTATTTCCATAAAATGGTTAATTTGCTGCTCGTATAAAGGTTATCAAGGCGAAGACATTTTTATGGTTATCTCAATTTCATAAAATTAATTACACAATATTTCAAATAATTATTGTTGAAATATGGTAAATAGTATTTATAAATTTGCATAATATCTCTTACCCTTTACAATCTTAAGCAAAGATTTACGAAATCCGATAAAAGAAACGAAAATTAGACTAACAAAGGGCTCTTTTTAAAGCTTTGAACTGCCTTGAATTTAGCAGCACAATGTTACTTCGTCAGAGAAAAGTCTCTCTTTCCAAAGGTCTTATGACATCAAGAACTTCACAAGTCCACGACGTCTGGACGAGGCTCAATCTCCTCTGGTGTCATTCAAAAGTAAAGTTGCATAACATCGTTTTTCTTAGATTTCTATGTCTCAACATGCACCCTTTGTGATAACTGCTAGTTAAACTGCTCGTTGGTAATTATTAGTAACCAACCATTAATTACGAAAAATATAACGTAATGATCAAACACTGCAAGATCAGTATGTTGCCGACGTCAAAGCGAATGACGTATGTCAAGCGGCACAGAGTACTACAATCTACAGTGGCTCGCATGCTCGCGAAATGAGATTGTTCTAATCATTGAGAAGTCGTACGACTTGTACAGGTAAAAATGCAGAGGAGAATTAAACCTGTCGGTCTGGAATTCTTGTTTAAACATTATTATTTAAACTCAATCAATAGGTTAGTAGCGTACGAATAGCAAGATAGCAAGAGGTGGACTAAATTTAGCAATCGAATAATAATAATAATAATAATAATAACAATAATAATAATAATAATAATAATAATAATAATAACAACACCAATAATAATAATAATAAGTTTTTTTTACTTTGAATAAAATAATAATAATAATAATAATAATAATAATAATAATAATAATAATATTGTTATTAATAATATCAATAAAAATTGCAATTATTGCTATTTCTAATATCCTCTCATTAATATGCATTAGGCGTGCAATAACAATGAACGCTCACCTGAACCGTTATAGTCTGTAATTCTGTAATAGAAGGTAGGACAGGTGAGAAGGGGGCTGTACGTGCAAGTCCTAGACGTTAACAATGGCGATTGACGAGACTATCACGATTCGTAGTCTCCGATTGTTAACTAAATCGTTTCTTTATTTGGATAGGTCTCTAAATCCGATCCGCACAGTTTGTTTTTAGAATTTCT
The DNA here is from genome assembly GCA_011800805.1 of Hirudo medicinalis. Classification (NCBI taxonomy): domain Eukaryota; kingdom Metazoa; phylum Annelida; class Clitellata; order Hirudinida; family Hirudinidae; genus Hirudo; species Hirudo medicinalis. The sequence continues at coordinate 28,939 of MPNW01000880.1, forward strand.
TTCCGAGATTTTAGCAATGGATGTTTGTCATTCTCCGATCATGTTCACAGGACTGAAATAAATGAAGGCAGAGAAGGTGATATTCTGTGTTGTTATTAGGTTTAAGTCATCACAATCAGCTCAAAGGTTATCACCGTTCAATCGAAACGCATTAAAATAATAATAACTAGCCGACTTTATTCTTCCATTTCAAATGATTTTCATTGAATTTATTGGATGGATCTGATTGAAATGATTGTAATTCTAAAAGTCGGTCGGAGAGAATGGAAGCAAGAACGGATATCGAAAAACCATCCGCTGATATTAGCAACAGCAGGGTTCCAAATCCACGGGAAAGCGTCAGAAATGTCAGGGACAGAAACCGTCCGTCGAAACTCAGACCTAGAAATATACGACAAGTCCTCTCAAGTCATTCTCAGAAGACGCCGAAGTGTCACCAACAACAGCCTCCTTCACAACAACAACAACGACAACAAAAGCAACAACGACAACAGCAATCTGGGAATACCAGAGTAGTCTCTAAACCGAGTCTTCTGGTTAGACGTGGAACGTTGAGAAACTCAAAACAAAAACCGAAGCAAGCCAAAACAAGAAGGCAACAGAAGAAGCAATCATCAGTTCACTTGCAAAAGAGAATATCCAAAGTTCAAAGAAAGATCAGCAATGAGCTGAGGAAGTCAGAGTCAGAGAAGGAGTCCCTCATAGGGAAATACACCTGTAAAAACATCTTGTACTTCGTCATAGTCTACTCAGTCTTGTTGTGTCTGAGGTCTGCCATCGAGGCTTATACAGAAGGAATGGCCCACCAGGTGGAACAAAAGTATTACTTTTCCCATTCTTCCCTGGACGTGCTCAGTGGAGTGAAGCTAATAGGATTTCTTGGCAGCATCACCTACGTTATTTTCTTCACTAGAAACTCTCATAAGCCTCTTTTGATTTGCTTGGGGGCCTTGTTTTGTGTTCTGGGTGCCATAATATGGCCAGTTCCCTATTATATCGACGGCCAGTCTTACTCGCAGTCCCTTACCCAGTGCGGAGACCAGCCAACTCTTGGTTTCTATTACTCAGAGATGTGTCATTACAGAAACAAGTATAACCTTATCTTTGTATGACCTTTCACCTGCCAATTTCCTGCTTCATAATGCAGTTTCTGATTGGCAGATCTCGATTGACCGATGTTACTCTGCCCAATGCAGACATATGTTCGGTTTGCGTCCTCAAGAACAAGAACCCCTGGTGGGATGCCAGAGAGGCAAGATTCTCTGCCATGTGTGTCGGAGGATTCCTGATAGGATTAGGCACAGGCCTGTTTGCAACTTTGGGCATTATATACATAGAAGAAAACGGAGATCAAGATACATGTCCTTTATATTACGGTGAGTATCGTACACAAATCTCTCAATTAGGGTCAAGTGTTAATATAAGAATTGTTCTCATATTACAGGTATCTTGATGAGCATGACCGGTCTTGGCAAGTTCATAGGATCTTGTTTTGTTTGGTGGTTTCTGGGTTATACAGAAGACCTCACTGGTAAAAATACTTTCGTGACCTTTCAATGATTTATCCCATCGTCATCTCTCAATTTGTCTGCAGTGAAAAGCAAACTAGAACCATGGGAAATAAGAGCTTGGTGGCTGGGAATGGTGATATTATCAATTACCCTCTGCTGCATCTCGTGGGTCTTCTTAATTTTTCCAAAGTGGCTGAACGAACCTCTTTGGTTGAGTGAAAGAAGACAACAAAAACTGAAATATTTGAACCTCTACTTGAACTACTTGAGCTCTAAATCTAAAGCTCAAAAAACAGTCTCAGATTCGAAAAGGATCTTGAATCGACGATCACAAACATCTTCAAACAATCCGCATCAGTCTCAAAATGTAACCGAAAGTCAGTACAAATCGTTCGCTTCCAACGGTCTCCTCGATTTCAACGAGGATCCACATCCTGCCGATGCACATTCCAGGGATAATCCAGTCATGGGAAACGTCCACCAAATCGTGACGTCCACAGTCGAGATCGAGGACCCCAAAGACAGGGGAGCAGTCAAGCCAAGACGTACCACGTCTAAAAAACTAGGAAAACATTGTTCGCGTGAGTTTGGATTAAGGATTTCATTTGTCCAGATTCGATGACGCATTGTGCGTTGGATGCTTTAGATTCTTAGTAAACGCGTCTTACCTAAGTAACATCTGCTGCTCCTGAAATCGGGGACACGTGACAAACATTCCTAGGTCAACTGTGCTATTTCGAACTTTCAACTTTCAAGTTTGCCAACTTTCACCTTTTCCTAAATCGCATACGAGTTTTAAAATCGAGAGCTACTAAAAGCGAGGAGCATTGTTTGAATACATCAATGGTGAAAATTTTTCGGTTTGAAAAACTTATTTTTTAATAAATTCTCTATTTTGTTTTAAAGAATCTGTGAGTAATTGAGCTTCTCGTTGACAGGTTTGAGGGATGTCTTTATGGTTCCCGGGTTTACATTGGCACTCTTAGGGGTTTGCTTTGCAGCCTACTTTCCAGCTGGCTACAGAACCGCAATGTCCAAATACGTGCACCATCAGTACCAATTTCCACCCAACCACTCCTGGTTTTACACCATGGGTTTGTGATTCATTGTTTTGCCGATCAATTCCCTTACATCTGCAAGCCTGTCTACCCAGGTACACCTGTATCGATCACACCTTTGTAATTAAATAACGTTAAGCGTTTCCGTAAAAACCCAGTGTAGGATGGGAGCTTATCATAAGCTCACAATAACAAAACGTAGCAGACCGATAAAGATGTCCACAGATTTTGAGAGACTAACATTATTATTTTGGACAGGGTTGTCGTATTCCTTGGCCTGGTGCATTGGACCAGCTATTGGAAGTGTGATCATCCATCGGTTCCAGTTAACTCTGAGGAAGCAGCTGATCATGTTGATGCTGCTCCTCATTTTCCACATCAGCCTCTTCTTCTTCATGTTTCCAATCTCGTGCTCACCCAGGATGGAGAGGCAGTTCAATGCCTCAGTTCAGTGAGTTTGAGGGGCATTGGGTTTTCTCGGCTCGATCAATTGCTGCTGGCTGTGGCACTTGTTAATAATAATCCTTTATGTTGAGTGCTTGATTCTGTTTATCGCGATCAGCCGGAAAGTATTTATGAACGCGGTTTGTGATGAATATTTTCTAGCTATTAATGTTAATGTCGTTGTAAATGTTATGATTTTATAATGCCATATAATTGGATGAGTGCAATATTCAATTTAGACAAACTCCATTTATTTCGACCTTCGCTTGATCCACATATTTGTACACTCAGTCGATAAGATTTCTTAATTATAAATTTATCCCAGAATTGTTCTTATCAATTTCACGATCAGTCATTCAAAAACTCCCGATAAACTGAAAGCAATTTTTTTTCATTCTTAATAAATTTATTAATCTCGCTCGACCATCCAGACGCTGCATGGATGTCTGCAGTTGTGCCAATGTTCAGAGGGAAGCCGTTTGCAATCCTGATGGGACCATGTACAGTTCCCCTTGTCATGCCTCTTGCTCAGTGAGATTTTGAACACATTCTACTTCAAATGTGACGCACTGTTTTCAAGCTCAGTACATTTGAATGTCATGTACTAATCGCATTGGAATGTCTTGCTGGTCCTACAAACATGCAACTCTTCGAGACTGCATTTTAGGCGCCCTACAATGTATTGTATTGTATTAATTTACTCATTTTTTTGGATAGATTTTCTACTAAATTACAGTATTATAAATTGTTTACTGCACTCTTTTAAGTCAATGAATTGAAGCGTTTCTGACCAAACAATCCAAATCTGATAACATTCCAAAATAAGTGTCCAACTTCTAAACCCTCCTCCCTCGCAACAGGAGATGTTAGCCACACCCGATTTTACCATAAATTTACGAAAGCACTCGAATTTAATCGGACGGTATGGATTTGAAGGACGGATGGACTGATGGATGGACGGGCAGATTAAATAAATAATTAATTTAACTATTTAACTAACTAGATTATTATAATAAGTAGGTAACTAGATCTCAAATTGTTCGCTCAACTTATCCCAGATCAGCCTCACTTGTAACTGCACGAGCACAGAGGTATCGGGTGACAACTGCATCAGCAACTGTCCCATCTACGGATTGTACTGGACCTTCATCTTCCTTGCCACTGTCATTTTTTCCACTGGATCAGTCAGCGTCATCCTCTTCTTCCTCAGGTATGACATGGAATAAAGTTTATTTTCATTTTAAACAGTTTTAATTGATCAATTGTTTTATACGTATTTGAAGATAAATTGGTTTATTTAGTTTGTGAACAGCTTGTAATGAAGTTGACGGTGGATTGTCACTAACGTTATTAATGATTAATAAATAATTTATTATAATAATAATCATTTTATATTATTATCATTATTATTATTATTGCTGTTATTAATTGAACGATGACGCACTAAATACCACGTTTATCGATACAATCTGCTTTTCAACTGTACAAGCACTTTGTCCGTATTTTGTTTAAACATTCGGAAGCATATTCATATTTAAAAAGCATAAATATTAAGCTAAATATTATATATTACATTAATATTATATTAATATTATATTAATATCACACATTAAATATTCAATATTTGTGCTGAAGGACTGTTGACGAAGAGTACAAGTCGATGTCCTTATCACTGGCTTTCTGGATGATAGTCGTTGTTGGTGAGGAATTAAAGTCAATTTTCAAATAATTCACCAACATTATTCAAATATTCGGAGTGAAATGCTTCACGTACAGATGAAATTTAGAGCATCCGACAGACCATCGAATAATTCCTGTTTACTTGAAAGGAGTTAATTGAAGCAGTCATGTTCTCGACTTGTTGTGATTAGACCAATTATGTTCGTTCGACAGAATTAATTAGCGATAAGCCAAAATAGCCTTCATTTCAATAAGTAATTGATTAAATTCAGCCAGTATCTGTTGATAATGAACAACTTTATTAAGCATTATCAGCAAATACTTGTTGTCAAGAGTTAACTGAATTAGATAAACGTCACATTTTTCAGCCTTTGTACCAGGATCAGCAGTTTTCAACGGGATTGCCGATAGTTCTTGTAGCGAGTACAGGCAGAATTGTCTGTCGGAGAGGATCTGTTCCAGTTACGTTCCCGATCAGCTCCGCTACTTGGTGAACGGTTCAAATGTGGCTTTCCAGGGAGTTGCATTCTTCGTGTTCCTCGTCATTTTCGTCCTCAGCACGACGGGAAAGATGAAGTTTGGAGAAGATTCCATCAATGTTGTGAGACTTTCTCTACCAGAAAGCTTCGATGAGGACGAAGAGTGTGAACTGCCTGTTCAGAAAAGAGTTCGAGCAACGAAGTCGAACTCATCCAGGGTCAGGTCAAAGGTCGGAGAGGACGAGGGCCAGGAAGAGAAACTTCGACGTCACCTCCAGCTCGTGCATGAGGTGGAAATGCGCGTGGAACTGGAAAGGTCTTCGAGTAGTGCGGACATTCCGGCTGGAAGAACTAGGAACGAAGTGACTCCGCCCAGCAGCTCCAATTTCCAGGAAGGACTGACGCAATCCAATGACTCCTCAACTCAAAGACTTATCGAAGCTTCCCAGCAACAACCCAAGATCCCCCCTCAAGCCACTACCTCCTACGTAGAGTTGCCAAAGGAGCGTCCCTTGTCTACCAAAGAAATGGTAGAGAGCTATCTTTCCAGCATTCCGGACGATTTTGTTTATTCCAGGGAGGTGTCTATGGAAAATGACGTAGTTGCTCCAGAGAGGAAGGTAGTAGACCCCATGGACATACGGCTAGGGGTGGACAACCTTGCCTATGATCCCCGAGAGTCCTTCCTGTCCGGCGTAGAAGTTCCAAGGGCAGACCAGGCGAGGAAAAGCAGGTCTTACAATCCGGATGAGATTCTTTTCATCTGAAACATCCATTCATTCATTCGTTCGTTTTTTGCTTGCACTGGTTGTTGAAACTTTTGTTTCCAGTGAATGATCGATTGAATGATTGATTGATTGATTGATTTTCTGTTTTTTCTGTTTTAAGTCCGCCTAAAACGGGTTCGCACGAGTGAAGGTAAGAATCTCAACTCAAACTCTCCATGACGTAATCCATGACTTGACAAGATGGAGATCTAATTTTAACAATAATTAATGAAATAATAACAATAATAATAATGATAATAGTAATAATAATAATAATAATAATAATAATAATAATAATAATATTAATAATAACGATTAATTTGATAAAAATGATTTGAAAGTAAGTAGCATGTAAATAGAAGTCATTACAAATGCTGATGTTTGACATCCTGTGATGACCTCTTCTCGTCTCATCTCATCTCATCTGGACAATCGAGTGTGCACGACTTGCTCCACTAATGTTTCTTTGTGTGTTTTGAAAACATTCAGAATCGGAATTTTATGCTCATTTGTTGAACGTCACGACTGTTGTTATTACAACACGGAGATTGGAGATATTTTCTATCGCACATTCTAATGATATTCGACTGTCTGTTAGCCGGCCTTTCGAGCAGGAAAGCGACACAAACTATGTGACTCGAATCTGACTTTAACCGAGCACCGCGGTCCAGTTCGTCGATGTAAATAAAATTGAAGTTGAAGGCCGGCAATTAATAAATGAACGATCAGATATCGTAATCAATATCGTTCAGTCGTATTAGGGGGCAATTACTCGGGGCGGTATCGATCGCCGGTTGAAGCCGGCAAAGGTTGGAGGTCAACAGCTGCCGACGCCGTGACACTTACTACACGCTCGAAAGAATGTCCACAGCGTATCGAGTGGAATGCATGTAAACAGAAGCTTTGCATCTTGAGCGAAACCTAGAAAAATCAAGAACAAACCAAACATTCAAAGCACGCAGTAAAGCAGAAAAAAAAATATGATCGACTCGCCTTTCCAGACAGTGAATGCCTTTGTTTTCAGACCGGCCTGCTATTTCCTGAAGCGTCTCCATCCTTCCCAGCGTGGAGTCCTGAATGACTCATCGTAGTCAGTCGTCGTCTAACGGTGATTCAAAGCTCCAGACGCCGTACAGGCAGGATAGCGTACGAGCCCGAGACGGCCAAATATAGACGACCGGTGCACGCTTAAGAGCAGAGGAGCAGGCGAGCAGCACATGCTGAGGACATGTGCTGTTGGTTTAGATAAACATTCTGATCCTCTTGTTTGAGCTGAAACTTATCCTACTCTGTAATAATCGACTTGTGACATCAACAAACCGACTTAGCCGATCGCTACCATTGTAGTATTATTATCGTTAGTATTAGGAGATAGTCTCTATCATATTGTTCAAGATGACCGACAAAGTAGACGACATGAAAACAGCCGATCGACCGCGAAAGGAAGCCACCAAAGACGCTCCGAGAAGTGCCGTCAACTCCGGAGGTACTGGCACCATCTACGACAGAGCAACTCAGTCGAAGGTGAAGAAGATCAAACTCTTTCGAAACGGAGATCGCTTCTATGCTGGAATGAACTACGCAGTGTCGGCAGATCGCTACAAGACCTTGGACTCGCTCTTGGCAGACCTGACATCGAGTCCAGTTTGCGACAAGAACGTCCTTCCCAAAGGGGTAAGGTACCTCTTCTCTCTGGATGGAGGTGGAAGAGTGGAAAGCCTGGAGAACTTGACGGATGGAAAGGCCTACGTCTGCTCCAGCACGAACAGCTTCAACAGCAAGATCACCTATCAAGCTGCCGAGATACCGGTGTGGAATACGAACGCCTACGCCAGTCATTCCTTCTTCAATTCATCGCTTCCTTGTTCTCCGATTGTCTCGAGGAAAAGTCACCTCTTCAGCCACTTTAGGAACGTGTCCAGAGATCCTTCGATCGTGGAAAGCTTGGACGAAACGGATACGGTGGGTTGGCTGTGTGCCGAAATGAAAATGTGGTGCATGAAATATTAATAATAATAATAATAATAATAAAAATAATAATAATAATAATAATAATAATGATAATAATGATAATGATGATAATGATTATAATAATAATAAAAATAATAATAATAATAATAATAATAATGATAATGATAATAATAATAATAATAATAAATAATAATAATAATGATAATGATAATAATAATAATAATAATAAATAATAATAATAATAATAATAATAATAATAATGAGAATTTATTGGTTGAATACTCGTAATTTATTGTTATTATTATTATTAATAT
>MPNW01000881.1:0-42500 GCA_011800805.1 Hirudo medicinalis
ACAACCTAATTAACAATTGTTTACAAATACAACCTAATTAACAATTGTTTACAAATACAACCTAATTAACAATTGTTTACAAATACAACCTAATTAACAATTGTTTACAAATACAACCTAATTAACATAATTGCTTGAAAATATAATCGTGAATCATTTACTACTTTTGCTCTGCCTTTGCTTTTGATTCTAAGGATTACCCTGTTCGATGTTATTAATAGTTATGATAATGATGATCAATATTATGTGTTGATGGTAGTAATAGGAGTCTAATTATTGTTGTTGTTAATTATGAATAATTTTTAGTGCCGGGGTAGGAAGGACAGGTGTGTTTATAGGAGTGGATGCCATGCTCGAGAGGATGCAGTTCGAGGAGGTTGTGGACATTTGTGCCTACGTGACCTTCATGAGGTCACAGAGGAACTACATGATTCAGACTGAGGAGCAGTACAAGTTCTTGTACGAGGTCGTCCATGAAGCTGTTCAGTTTGGGGGAACCGAGGTGGCCGCGGAAAGATTCCTCTTCAGGGTCAACGAACTCTTTGCACCCATCCACTCCAGGGCTGGATATTCAGAGGTTCAAGTGGAGTTCAGGGTGGGTTCAAGGGATTATCTTTTTATTTGATTATTTTGGACCGTTGTATGCATTGCGTGTTATTAATTACGTATTATTTATGGACTGTCTGTGGACAATATTTGAATAAATGATAATGAATTTGAACAGAAACTACAAAACCTTTTCACGTCTTCCACTCAAACGTTGAAAGCAAATCAGAAGAACAAACATCGGTCAATGATCGTGGGTGAGAACAATATATCAATAACATTACAGCGGCACATCCTTATTGTGTATTGAACAACTTAATTTAACAATTCGTATTATTGATTGATTATACTTTGTTAAGAAATATGCTGACTTTGTATAAATAAATTGATAAATAAGTATTTTCTTTAATATTTCATCAAAGCAGGCGATGAAGACAAACAAGGATTTATTCAGAATTTAGCAGATCTGCCAAACACCTGCCTTGTGGATGTAATTGATTTCGTTATTTATTTGCAAACGATGAATATCATGTAATGCTTCGTTTGTTTCAGAGTTACAAGGACAAAAGGGCCTTCATTGCCACAGAGGCTCCACAGTCAGGAGTGACTGATGAATTCTGGAGGATGTTGTGGGACTTCAACAGTTCCATCATAGTTATGATCGCTAAACCAAAAGAAAATGGAAAGGTTAATTGATAATTTTTATATTTAAATTACATTACTTATATTATTAATCGTTATTAATTATTATTAATATGAATATTGGTATTATTATTATTATCGTTATTGTTGAACCCACAGACACTTCGGCACCAATACTGGCCTGAAGGAAGATCGATGAGGTACAAGTACTTCGTGGTCGATCCTGTTGCTCAGTACAACATGCCTCTGTTCACACTCAGAGAGTTCAAGATGACTGATGCCAGGGTAAGCATTTTCTTCGTGATCTGGCAAACGAATGAATTACAAATGCATTGAAGAAACAACTTGGAATAAACTAATAATACAAACTAAATTGAATCATGGTTTGTAATTATAAAGTTAAGATATTATTTTAGGATGGACAGTCTCGAGTGGTACGTCACTTTCATTACACCGAGTGGCCCGAACATGGAGTGCCCCCTTCAGGGGATGGTTTCGTAGAATTCATTGGACAAATTCAGAAAACCAAGCAGCAGTTTGGACTTGATGGACCAGTAACGGTCCATTGCAGGTAGAATTTAATGATAATTATTTATTCCTATTATATTATTCATCATTATATGTCGTTATTGTATTGTTCGTAATTACGTTATTAATAATTATGTAATGATGTCATATATAATTATATTATCTATAATTACATACAATTATTTCATAATTCAATATTATCTACCAATTAATGAATTTTATATCATTTATATAATAAGGTTAATATCTGCAATTATTATTTTATATAAATAAGAATTAAAAGAAAATAAATAGAATGTGCCGTTTAAAATGGTCTCATTATGCTTTCAACTCCATCTTGCAACGCCCCACGTCGAGAATATTTTACAAGGATGCACTTTGTATTATTTTTGTAAGTACAATTGGATTCCCAATAAAATACGTGTTCTTGTTCCTTTACATCCGAAAAATCAAGAAATAAATGTTTACAAATTTCACTTTATTACGCTGATAAATGGGGAGTTGAAGAAGAAAACATTCGATTATTCCCTTGAGTTAACTGAATAATAACCGAGTTAACTGAATAACAACCGAGTTAACTGAATTGCTTATCACGCCCTCGAAGTGGAATGTTTCTCAAAGGAAGCATCTTTTCAACAATTAAACGTGTGCTAATTAGAAATAATCACGATTTCTATTCATTGACAACAGTAATTTCTATCAAGTTAAGTAATTAAACAGATCTAGCACGTATATTTACAGAAAAGAAAGCTTTTTCTAAAATTGAAAAGTAATAAATATAATTGAATGGTACGCTAATTTGTAATAAGCTTTCACTTTAATACACAGCCATGGCGATGACAAGACGGGAGTGTTCATGGCGGTTAACATCATCCTGGAGAAGTTGAGATTTGAAGGAATCATTGATATTTTCCAAGCCATGAGATCCATCCACAACCAGAAACCATCTTTCCATCCTTCAGAGGTCTTCCTTCGGTTGTAATTTTAAAATTAATTCGTGATAATGTTTCCAAATTATTCTATCTTGTAGGAGCAGTACAGATTCTGCTACCAGGCAGTGTTGGAGTATTTAAGTTCTTTCGACCACATAATTTCGTGACCAAATGTATCAATTGTACATCAATTCCACTCTTTAAATGTTCACTTTGTTGAAAACTGTGTTTAGTAAATGTTTTCAAACGTTTATCGAAAAATATCACCTCTTCTTATTAGACAAACAATGAAATGAAAGCAATGATGCAAGATTAAAATTTGAGGCTCGAATTTGTTGGAAGAAAAAATTTCTCATAAAAAATGAAATGACCTGCATTTGAAACTAAAGAAATCAGAACTTGTGATAACTAAAGAATGGAAAACTAAAATTAGCAAAATAAAAAATAGCCTTAAAACTGTTTAAAATATTGCAATTTCTTTCACGGACGCAGCATCAACCACTCTCAAGCTCCTAAATAAAATCCAAAGAAGGACGTATGATAACCGTCGGCGTTGCTAGTTATTGAAGTACCACTTTCCACCATAACTTTTAAAGATTCGTACTGGTTCAGTTGGATGACGATACCTCTGCCTAAAACATCGATGTCTGTGAATGTAGTCGATCGTCTTTCTAAGGTGAAGACGACATTTGCCTTCTTTCTCAAAGTCACCGAGGACCTTTGCAATGGAACTGTTCCAATGCTCACGTACACGTAATAATATCCAGTCATGCTTATGTATACCGTAGCCTTATCCGAAACTGTTACTTCTTTGGTTATGATCCATTCATCAAATGACAGAGGGTCAGCCTCTCCTGAATTAACGGTCTTATAACCTGCCCAGGCTGCCATCAACCCGAATTTAGTGTTGTAAGGAAAAGCCGAAAATGATATGAGATCAGCATTGATCCCCGGATTGATAAAGCCAGACTCCAAAGCGAGTTTCACTTTCGAATTGCAAGGAACCAGAATCGACCTCGATATAGTAGTCAGTCCATTTACACTGGAGAGCCTTTGTGCGCTGTACCTTTTGTTCGAAATCTCCAATATCATCATGGCCGAATAATCGGCAGAAACACCAGCAGAGAAAGTGAAAAAATAGATGGCATCATTTCTGCATTCATAAGTGTTATCGGCTGCATTGAAGATTCCGTTAGGATTAATTTTAGGGTTTGGAAATCTGATGACTTCATAACTGAAAGTAAGATATAAAATTTAGTTCATTATAGATTAAAAAAATTTTTTAACTAACCCGTTATAAGTATCATTACTGTAACCACTGAAAATGAGGCCAACATCGAAAATTGTATTCGAGACGCTGAATGACGACCATCCGGTTTGTTGTTCCAAGCTGTACACGCTACCTTTGGTGAGTTGCAAGCTGATGCTAGCTCCACTGGAGAGAGACACAATTGCCGACCTGCATCCGGTCTCGACATCATCCTGACTTGTTGATAACCATTGAAATGAAATCGGTGTTGGATATCCTCCGGTCGTTTGAAGTTCAGTCGCGGTGCGTCCAGGTATACCAGCACATATTTCGACAAACGAAATTGTTTGGTTTAAGCCAACACGACAGGAATCGCTGGCTGGCACCCAGCCGTTCAACCTGTTGGCATATATTCGATTTAAAAGCAGAGGGGAGGCAGGTCCGTTCACGTTGTCGGTCAGTGTTACGCCGAAGGTGCAGTCGTTGCCTGTGTGGATGATAACGATTCTTAATGTCTTGATGATGACATTAACTTTTCTCTTGCAATTGTTAAATGTAGGCATTTGAATGCATTCATTTGATAATAATCTCATTCTTACCATCAACAGGTGTTGGGCGAAGGGTTGATGGAGGAGTAGGAACCCTTGTTGTTGTTGTTGTTGTTGTTGTTGTTGTTGTTGTTGTAGGCGAAGTGGTCTGAAGTCGTTGAGTGGATGATGAGCTGAATTGGGCTAAAAAAAAAAACAAAAAAACAAAATCGGATTAACAAATGCATGCAAAATTGAATAAAAATGAGACTTACTTTGTATAACATAATTAAATGTGAGGCTTACTTGGTATGAAAGAATTGCAAGTAAATTGGTTGACGAAGAGGCTTAAGCTGGTGAAGGTATTTCCAATGGTTTGGAAGGATGATGTGGTTACGACGCCACCTGGTGAGGCATATTGTGTGAGTTGCTCCAAGCTGATTCTGCCTCCAACTCCCACGGCTTGAATGAAGAATGTAATGCATTTGATAATGTTTAAGAAAAAGTTAACATCAACTTGAAATCATTAATGAGTAATCAACAGATTATTCATTAGGGAGTCATGATTCCACATTATTATGCATTATTAGTTTATCAAATGGCCAATTAAAAAGAGGATATGCTCCTATTTAAACTACCGAAATCATTAATGCCAAGAATGCCATTTTCTCCGGCGAGTGAAAGCAAATGTTTAAGAATGAAAAACTGAAACGATTACTTATAACTTAAAACATCAGTTCACAAATAAACCGCAGATCGAATGGATCTTACCAAATCTTTTGATGTTGGTGAAACTCAAAAGAGACACTTCCACCGGAAAATCTAATGTCCAAGGAGGGCTGACGACTCCATCCGTAATCAAAATCATGACCTTGACAGCATTGGGTCTCGAGCCATACATGGGGTCCTGGAGGAGTTTTCTACCTAAGTTCAAGGCCGAGGGAATGTTCGTCTGAGCTCCAGCAAAAGGCAAGGATTTTATGTTTGTCATCAGTTCGTTGATATTGGAAAAATATCGGTTGAAATCAAATGCCACGTTTGCAGAATCAGAAAAAGTGACAATTGCCAAGTGATCGAGGTAGTAGCTGTATCTGATGGCTTTGGAAGCGATGCTTTGTGCGAAATTCTTCTGAAGTTCCCAATTGTCAATGTCTGCGTTCTCATTGATGCTGCCCGAGTTGTCCAACACCAGAAGAAGATCTATCATGCATTCTCCTACAAGTGTTAACATTAACTTTTAGTTGAATACTTCTTCTTAATGTTGACACTCGACGTAATTACCTGGCGCTGGAGTTGGTAACGTTGTTGCAGTTGCTGAACGAATGTAAATCAATGTTTAAACTTCCATCAGACTTCGACAATTTAATTACAATTAACTAAATGTAATTGTAATTATTATTATAATTAAAATATAATTATTTCTTACTTGGCGTTGGTAGATCGACGTTATTGAGACAGAAGTTTCTGATGAACAGAGTTGCTCCAGGTTGGGCTCCCATGGTACCTAATTCAACGAAGAAGTAGCAGATGGAAGTGGCACTGAAATAAGAGAAACTCGTGCAATTTCTCGAGAGACACGCTGATGAACACGTGTCCGGAGTTCCAATCATTTGATAGAAACTCTGCTGGATGTCAAGTGTTGATTCAGGAAAGTTGGAAAACTGAGATGAACATTGAGAAGGTCGATCTGATAAAAAAAATACATGATCTAATATGACTATATTAGAAAAATATAATTTCACATAATTATAACATAAAATAGTATTAAAATAATAAATTGATGGATGGAAATCATAAGTTATGAATTTGACTGTGATCAAATCGATTCATTATATTTGATATTGTTGTAACCTGACGACAAAGCACTAATTAATTTTTGTAATTAAGTTTATATTGTTACTAGCCTTTTTAAACCGGCGTCGCCAGTCATTAACAATATCGTATTATTATCATTATGAATATCATATTATTATCTTATCAATATCATGTTATTATCATAATGAATATCGTAATATCCAAACTCATTTTTTATCCATTGTGATTAATTTTATTCATCCCGTTGTTATTTATGTCATTCAAATACAGCCAACTGCCCTCAAAGAAGTGGGTGATTAAGACGATGCTCCCGCAACGGGACTCGAACCCGTGCCGCCATCGCTAGAGGCGAAGTCTCAAACCATGCTCCCTGCTCTCAGTAGCTCTCGAGTAGCTCGTATGCGATTTAGGAAAAGGTGAAAGTTGGAGAACTTGAATGTCGAAAATTGAAAATAGCATAGTTGACCTAAGAATGACGTGTGCAAATTTCAAGTCGCTACCGTTCACCATTTGGGAGATTATAGATATCTATGGCAGATAATTAAGGTTATAGATCCCATAACAGATCCCACACCAGATCCCATAGCATCCCATACCAGAGAATACCAACCCATAACATACCCGGGACAATCCAGAAGGTCAAATATTCAACTCGGATATTAGTTCTATTCACTGAATAGTTGCTCAATAAACCTACTTGAAAACTCCACAACCTTACGGACTCCCGGTTTATTTCAGTATAATGAATCAACCTGATCATAATACCTAATAAGGAAACCTGTAAAGAATGGTTCAAACTAATTTGTAATATTTAAAGAGTGATTTCTCACTTGCAGAATTTGTGCAAATGCTGTATCTGATGCAGCAAGGATTGGCTCCCACCCCATTAGGATTGGTGTGCACAAAACATGTTCTTCTAGAAACTTCGTAATCGATGGCCACGCAATTATTCCTGGCAATGCAGCTATTCAGGCAATCCTCTTCACTGACTGAACTTGCCACTTGAACTCCCGCATCTGAATTCATTCCGAACGACTTGACGATAGTCGAACAGGCTGGAAAAGTTATTAGAAAGTTTATTTTTAATATTTTTAACGACCTTTCACTGAATATTAATACTTTAATAAAAAATAAAAATTTAATTGACTTTCGTTGCATTACAATTTTCCGACATTTTAAAATAATTGTTGACTCAAATAAATAGACATATTAAAAAATTGGACGCATTGCAAGAAAAACATTTCATAGAAAGCCTACTTGTTGGAACAACAGGTGGTGTTGTGGTAGTTGTGCCTAAAACAACAAATGTTAATGAGCGTATTTCTAGTTGCATTTGATAATATATAACAAACCACCTGAAGTGCATCCCTGTTGGCTTCGAACGAGGTCATAGTGCATGACCCCCGAAGCATAGGTCAGAGATGCGGCGTTTACCAGCAGGTAACAAGCAAGGGGAACATAATTTTTGTCGATATCCACCCCAATGCATGCATCCAATGATTGGCAGGCCTCGAAACATAACTGTTCTGTAGTTGCTCTGTTATAAATCCCACCAGGCATGTTTCTGTTCATTGTTTGATTCCAAGAGTAAATGGTTTCACAACCTGCAAATGTTACAAGGACATTTTTAAAGGTCAAACTTCTTCGTGTTTTATGATTTTATATAGGGTAATGGACTTAATTATATGATAATAACAATAGTTAATTATTTATGAATGAATTAATTACTCACCGGTTGTCCTTGAAATGGATCTTGTCGTCGTGGTTGTTGATGTTGAGCTTAATGTTGTATTCGTCCTTGGAGGTGTTGCAGAGGTGGAGTTGCTCGTCGCTGGAGTTGTGATGCGAGGTTTAGGAGTTGTTCTTGGTGTGATGGGTGAGCTAGGTGAACTTGTACTTGTACTTGTTGAAGTTGATGTACTGCTTGGAGACACTGAAGGAAAATGAAGTTCATCAAAGATGACATTGCGATGCTACTAAATACCAAAATATTTAAAATTAGATTGCAGTTATATGATGATATTATGATCAATTTATCAAGTTAACATAATAATAACATTTTACTTTTCACATAATAACATTAAGATAAGAGAATATTGCTTACATATTTAATAACATGATTATTAAGATATGTGCGTTCATCTCAAAAATATATACCTGTTTCTAAATCCAATATTAAACGTCGCTCTATTATGTATCTGTATATACTTTATTTATACAAAAATTCCAACATTTATTACTAATCAGCCAAACCTATGCGCATTTGAAGGTCTATATAAATAATTCATAATTGACTCACCAATATTTCACTAAGTTAATGTGTTTCAATGTAGTTACATCTAATTAAATTCATGTCTCATATTGGTCGTCATATTGGTTAGCGGGAATTCTGCCTTAGGGCGTTCTTGTCAACTTTAGTCAAGCAGTTGTGAGACATTGTGAGAGTGCATTTGTACCATGTTTAATGTTCACTCTCTTAAATTTGAAATCACTCTTCTCTGTAGTAAATGAAGTGTTGCACAAAGAAAAAAGGTAAAAGAATAACACTTACCAAACCATGCACCGCAAACTTTTTTATATTCAGTTATTGCGGGATATTTTTGGTACAAATTGCTTTCCAGGAAGGGACTTGATCCTCTTTGAAGCCAACAAACTGCAGTCCCTGAACTCCTTTCGATTTGGTAGGACTTGCAGTCAGCATCACTTTGACATGCATCCTTGCATTGAGCTTCGTTCAGCAGTGGTCTTTCCTCGGCTCCCCGTGACACAAAACCAGAGGTGTTCTCTACGAAGTTTATTCCTCTCACGCAGTCTGCAATGAATCTTGCCAAATTATTGACGGTTAAATTCTTATTTATTTTAATAAACTACTTCAAAAGTCTCAGTTATAAACCAGCTTATCTCTTGTAGACTAAAATTTCTATCTCGAACACATACATATTACTTTTTCTGAAAACTGTCTTAAAAACAACAACAACAATAATAGTAATAATAATAATAAAATATTAATAATAATAATAATAATAAAATAGTAATAATAATAATAAAATAGCAATAATAATGCATAATGAATTTTCATTACCCACCTCTGACGCAAATTTTGACGTATTCAAAAAAAAGCATGTCGGTGTAATAAAGGTTGCTGATGAGGTTTGTCGAATCGAGTTGATGCCAGCATTCGTCTCTGACTATTTGGTAGGATTTACACAGAGGATCAGATGTGCAATTTCCTTCGCATGTTACAACACTCAGAGTACTTCTTAGCACCGCATACAAGGAAAGGTAGCCCGGATTTGGCACTTGGTAGATGATAGAGCAGGTTGCTGCATAAAGTCAATCAAAATTCAACAAAATTCACTGTGCTACAAAAAACAAGTCACAAACAAGATTTGTAAATGTAAATATACTTCACTTATATAGCGCCCCATATGCATAGCGTCAGAGGCGCTTTTTGTTAACCATTTAAATGCTCCTTCCCGAGGGCGCTTGCAGCAGTGCAGGCTGTGTTTCGAACGCGACACATTACGACTGCTGTCATTATCGCCTTATGCATGCTCAAGTTAATTTCTTTAACAAGGATTGTCAAGGATTAATTAGTTGCTTGAAATACCTGGAGGTGTTGTTGTTGTTGTTATTGATGTTGCTGTGCTGGTCGTTGCAGTGGTGGTGGATTCAGTTGTGAAACAGTTACTTTTCTTGATATATTCAGTTACGTTCTCCTGAAAGTACAAGTCTCCCAAAGTAGGACTTCTTTGCAGCCAACACCTCACTTCATTAGGCCTGTTGTTTATTTGATAGGAGAGGCAGTAGCTGTCCTGAGTGCAAGCTTGCTGGCACTGGTCATTTGTCACCAAAGAAGGAACAGGAGTTGCTCTTATAGACGCAGAATTAGGTGCTCCTTGTTCATAAGTGACTGCACAGGGAGCTGAAACGTAACATTTAAATATGCATTTAACAGTTATTTGTTAAGAAGTCTACATTACAACAGTTTTTCGTATCTAATGTCAGAATTTCCTTGGAGCCAATGACGTCATTGTTGGGCAGTTACACTTATTTGTGAAATTAAGAGATTTTAACCCTTTTGAATGATAACAAAAAGAGGTCTTCGACTGATTTTGGAAAATTTTAGTAATGTTGAGCAAAATTACTTCCTGCTCTTGAAAACAATTGAAGTGGAAGAACCGCTAATAGAACCAATATCTTGGAGTATTTCTAGTCAGTAATTTCTCATTTTGTAATCAGCAGCTTAAACAAGAACTAAATGCCCACCAGTTGTAACGGGAGGTAAGCAGACTTTCTTAAATTCTTGAACTCCACTCTGAAAGTACAGCTGATTGAAATTGGCCGCATTCTTCTGGAACCAACAAAATCCTGCACTTGGATTCGAATTGATCTGGTAGGAGAGGCAGTTTGGATCAACCAAACAGTTGCCTCTGCAAAGATCTTCGGTGACATAAGGCTGCAACTGGGCACTTAATGTAGTTTGGCCTGATCGAAATGGCTCAAAGGTGTTGACACAAGTTGGTGCTGCAATGGAGATGCATATGTTTTAAAATGTTTATTCAATCCTTAGTTAATTTGTAATTATTTATAATTAATGCATAATTAGCTGAGTGTTAAAAACCTGTTGTTGATGTATCAGCGCAATACTTCAAATATTCTGTAACGCTTGGTCGCAGATAGAATTGCTGGAGAGCATTAGCGTTTCGCTGAAGCCAACAATATGGATTTGGCGGAGCTGAATTGATTTGGAAGGAGACACACGTAGAATCTGCAGTGCAAGCTACTTGACAATCAGAAAATGTGCCAGCGTTGAAGGACTGAGCTCCGAGGGAGCCTTGATTTGGAGGGTTCGCCTTGTATTGTACGTTACAACTCGAACTTGATGTACTGACTGGATATTTTAAAATGCTATCGGTTATTGGCTTTAAATAAATAATAAATTATTACAAATCATTCGTTTTCATAAATATATATTTGTTATTCATGTAATATTTTTTAAATCTCCGACATATGTAATTCGTACCTCTTGGAGTTGTGGTTGAGGTGGAATTTTGTTCGCATGATTTGATGAATTCGGTAACACCAGCTTGAGCATACCTGGGCCCTGAGAGAGAGTTTTGGTCGAATTGGAGCCAGCATAGAACTTGGTTAGTGTTTGAGTTCAACTGATATGAGAGACACTTGCTGTCAGAAAAACATGCCGTTCTGCAGGAATCACTAGTTGGAAATGTGGCATTCGGAATGGCATTAATGGAGGCTCCTCCCGGAGTTTGTGGAAGGAAGATGATGTTGCATGGAATGCCTGGATTTTACATTTACTGGCCAATTAAGCTTATTGGGATAATATAAACTTTAAAAATAGTACCTGTAAAGGGCACTGTGGTATAGAGACAGTAAGTTGTGTTCTTAACGTATTCGATGACTCCTGGGCGTAAAATCAAGTTTCCTGGTTCTAAACTGAACGCATTTGTCTGAATCCAGCACAGAGACATTTTGTCTATGGTGTGGTCTATTTGGTAAGAAAGACAATCAGCTATCGACAGGCAGAGGCTCCTGCAAGCGTCTTCACCGATAATGTCGGTTCTCGGCGTAGCTTGCGAACTCACGTAGATTGGCCTCGGTTCATTAAAAGAAGGAGGGCAAACTAAAATTGTGCAAATTAAAGGAAATTATAATCTTTCACAGCTATAGAAACAAAATGCCACCATTTTGTTACTTTGGGCGGTAGTTGATAAAAGACAGTAAGTGGTGTTCTTCACGTATTCTACGACGTTTGGACGACTAAACAAGTTTTCTGGTGCTAAGTTGCTTGGGGACGTCTGAATCCAACAAAGGGAACTTCTAGTCAGAGAGTTGTCAATTTGGTAGGATACACAACTGGGTAATGAGATGCACAGCTCCCTGCAAGCTTGTATGGAAGCAATTACTGGTCTAGAAGTGGCTCCAATACTTGCAAAGTTCGTTGGTAAGCTGTTGAAGATAGTTGGACATGCTAGAAACAGAAAGTGAGACATTAAATTTTCCCCTTTAAGTATTTTATTTTATTATTTTAGCGCCAAAATTATAACAACCGGAGCTCTGGGTAGTTACTGATGGAGAAGTTGTTTGAGAAGGACAAACTTTGAAATATTCGATCACATTCAGTCTCAGATATATCTGACTTCTCGCATTGCTGTTAAACTGGTGCCAACAGAGTGTTCCACCAGGATTGAGGTCCAGTTGATATGACACACAACTGCTGCTGATAAGACATGCCAGCCTACAAGTCTCGTTGGTGCTATATATCGGTGCCGCTGTGGCATATCCTGATGCATAGTTAGGAAGTTGCGCTTCGAAAGTGTAAGCACAAGGAGGGGCTGAAATGAAGTAATGATTATTGAATTATTAAAAATAATGATTTTTTCTTGAGGATCGAAATGAACTGGAAACAACTCACCAGTTGTTGTTGTTGTTGTGGCGATGGTGGATGTTACCGTTGAAAGATTACAATAAGTGGTATTTTTCACATGTTCGGAAACACCTGGTCGTGAATTGAAGTTATTGTTGATTATTTTCTGATTATCTGTCTGGAACCAGCAAAGAGCCAGCCGATCTTGGTTTGTGTCGATTTGATAGGAAAAGCATTGAGGGTCAAACGAGCATGCATTTTCACAGGATATATTTGTTAACAGCAGAGGTTTTGGTGTGGCTCCAGAAGTTGCAATGCCGTTTGGCAGCATGGTAAATTTCGGGGTGCATCCTGGAAGGTTTCACATTCATTAAATTAATTATCCGACTTCAATTATTGAGAAAAACCATTTTGTCTCTTTGTCAGAATGTTAGGTGAATGAAGTATTGTAAAATTATAAAAATAAAAAAAGAATTAACCGGAATAAAAATTCCTTCACCTGCAACGTTTTGGCAATTTGAAAATTTCTTGTATTCTGTTACGCCTGGTCTGACAAAATTTTCTCCTTTGGTGAATTGAATCCAGCACAGGAGAGAACCAGGCTGAGAGAGATCAATTTGATAGGACAAGCAGTCTGACAGACTGACACAAAGAGCCTTGCAATCTTGTTCATTAGTAATGTTTGAATACAAAACTGCTCCAACAGTCACGATATTCATGGTGGCATTGAAATCCGTGAAACAATCTGTGAACATTTTGTTCAGCAATAACTCAAAAAAATAATACAAATAAATTGAGAAACTTGGTAGAATATTTTTATAGAATTTATTTTACTTAATTTGTTTAAAAATTGAATTGCACTAATGTGAATATATCAAGTAGAAGCTGAAGAATTGGATTGAATAAACCCTCTAATATTTCATAGGCAAATATCTTAAATATGAAAAACACGAAACTGCTTCTTAAATTTAAATTATTTCCTTTATTCCAGGCATTAATGTTTGAAAAATGCCGCCTGTGATTGAAAAAATATGTCTGAAGCATCACATATTTAATCGACATGAAGTCATTTAAGAAAAGTAAAGAAGTAAATTAATGAGATATTTTATGTTTATTCTTTTAAATGCGATTGTTCAAAGGGAGTCTTTGAAAAGAATCCTGAGAGAGAACGTGAAATCATCCTCAATTATCCACTAAGTAATTTATCAATCAGCTGAGCAGGAAAATCCAACTACTCACTGTTGTAGCACGACGTATTTTTGATGTACTCTATTATATTGCTGTCGAAGTATCTGTTGCTAGCAACAAATGGACTTTCTGAAAGTTGAATCCAACAAAGTTGACGCCCGGGATTGGTATCCAGTTGGTAAGACTTGCAAGATGAATTGCTTCTACAGCTTTGTTCGCAAGCCTGAGGAGTGGTGTCCTGGTTTGACACAGCCCCTCTTGAAACAATGTGTCCATCAACTGGCGTGAACACGGTCGGGCAGTCTGAGATAAAGTATTGACAATAACTTTTTGTGTTAAAGTCAGCACGTGGTTTATGGATTGTTATTTACAATTTCAATTGCAATTATCTGTCTAATTCTCTCATCAAAATCTACAAGGTGTTCGTAAAGTCTTATTAATGAACTGAATTTGAACTGGTCTATGTTTGTTAATTCCCAAGATTCTTTACTCTCGTTAGTGATTTCTTTGAAATGAGCTTTTAATGAGAGCGTTTCTTAAATTGTTTTGCTTACTAAATTCATGAGAGACATGATGAGGTTCTCAGAAGTTTCCTCTTTATAAGAAACCTGTTGAAGCAATGCAAGTCATGACACAAACCACTCATCCTTACTAGGAACCACTTCTCATTGTTGCCGCCTATTGTGAGGTTCAGTGTGCATTGTGAATGCAACTGAAGCCTTCTAAATTACCAAAAGAAAAATTACGAGAAACCAAAAGTCTACAATTTCAAGCGTTTAGCGGAAATAAGCAATGAAGTGAACCCAACCACCAAAAGCTGAATTTGTTCACTCACACATCGGAACATTTAATTTTTTAATTATTGATATCTTACAAAAAGATTTGTTGTACAAACTGTACTGTTCGACTGCATTTTTAATTCAGAATTTTAAATAATGACTTAACCTTTTTCGATGGAATAATATGGAAAGTTGCAAAAGTAAGGGAAAAATATCGTGTTGTTTGAATTTCCTAAGTTTTATAAAAAATGAAGCAATAATTACAACAAATCTCTTGAGATTTATTTGCAGAATAAACGTAACTAAGTACGTTATTGGGATTGTAGAGTTATGCATTTACAAAACATTTATTAAAAGCAGATTTAGGACTTAAAACTAATTTCGAAAGCTTGTAATCATTATTACGACAATTTTCTTAAATATAACAAGAAATAGGATGTAAATTACTTTGTGGATGAAATCATTATAACATTACGAAGGTACTTAAACTGAATTAAACTTGAGAAATTAGGTGGTTCCTTCTCAGAATTGCCTCAAGCCGCCAACATTGCAGACTTAAGTGGTCTAAGTGTATAAATAGTTTCTTTCATGACACCTTGAAATCTTTTTAAAATCTACAGATCAACTGCCACCTGTTCAATAAACTCACATTTTCCCATAATTTTTTAGGCTCAAACAAATCGCGCGTATTGTTGGTTTAGTAACCGACACTCATCGTAAGTATAATATTACACATGCAACTACTTATTGTTATCATTTAGTAATTTACACCTTTAACAATAAATTATTAAAATTATTAAAATAAATAATTAACAAACATTTAGTGATCTAATAAATACATAAACTATTATTCGATTGTTGTATCGCATAAGAGACCTGCCTTGTGCTATGAAACCAGGGACTAGAAATGCCATGCAGAACACCAGTGTCCAACGCAGCTTCATTTTCCCAAAGTTAGATTCCTCGCAATCTCAAGTGATACTTCTTCAGAAATTCACTTTTAAACTATTCCGATGATCTTGAAAAAGAGTGATCAACCTGTAACATTAACAAAAATATGTTTAAACCTTTTTTGTTGTTCCTGTATAAATTAGTTTCAAGCAGTGGTGATGGCGGAACTTTTTGCCGAATTAATTTTAACATCGCATTTGCATACTGAAATGTGAACTGAGCTTCCTAAGACACGAAGCCACACTCAATGACACGAATTCGAAATGACTTTAGCATGTAAGCAGCATATATCATGAATGTCGAACAAACTCATTCCATAACATGAATTCTCCAACTAAAATCTTTTATTTATTATTTTAATTATATATTTACTTATTTATCAAATTGAATAATATTAATCTTTATAATCGAATAATTTGTTAAGAAGGTAAATATTAATTGTTAATTATCGATACAAACCAATCCGATAAAGTTCTTCAGCGGTATAAGAAAAATAGCCTGTGCCAGACAGGCTTTGAAAGATAGTCCGAAAGCAGAAGGTTCGAAACGTAATGAAGATCACGGCATGTGGCTCGTGGATCTATATCTCGCTTCGTGACTGAACTGTCACAACTGGTCATGCGTGACCTACTCAGCTTCACAATAGAATCGTGATAGGGTTGTCTTTTTGGCATGCGGTTTTCAATGGTTGGCAGTCGAACAAATGTTGCCTGCAAATTTCTACGAGCATTGGATATAATTAGGCAGTTCATTCAACGCTTTAAGTGGCTTCTTTCTTTGAGAGATTTCTTGAAGATCGACCTCTGTGTGAAGGCCTCCCTTCTTTTGGCACAGAATCGTGATGCCGACGAAATGATTTGTGGCTCTGAAATGTGGAGAGAATTATTGTGCTTATGTGATTACGAGTCTGCTGAATACCTGAATTTTTACGTTTTGCTACAGTAATTGTCTCCTAATTTGATTACATTACTGGCATAACTTACCCCATATAGATAGGGATTCTAAGCAACCGTGTATCAGAAAATATTTAATCTCATTGCATGACTTATAAAACATTGATGAGTTTAACCTTCGATAAATTATTATAAGTCATTAGTATTTAATGGTTCCACGAATGTTCTCAAATGTCTTCTCTCCTTCTTCCAAGATATCGACTAATTATTAACGGCAACGAATTCTTTCGAATTTAAGCAAATAAATATATAAACGAATATACAAATATTTCACAAATTTTAAAGTATATTTATAATAAATAATCAAGTGTATTAATAAATAATTAAGTGCGTTTATACCAATTATATAAGTATATCTAATATCTAATATTGGAAGTTAATTGTTTTTTGAATGCAAACTCCTCATAGATTCCAAGTTACATTGAATAAATTTCAAGCTAATAATGTAAGTGCGTGATGGTGCTATATTTGTATCATTGGTCAACTTGTTCAGACATTTCATTCTTTTGAAAGTTAAATATTGAGACTGCCTCGTGCAAGTACCTCATTCTTCAATATTACGCTTCCTATTTTGGGGTTCCCCTATCAAAAAACATCGATTCTAGAATAACAAACATGCGATAATATGAATTAGTGATATCGTTAACATTTTCGTCCGACGTTTGTTTGCAGTGTTATTATTTAGTTCCACGATTTCATTGGCAAACAATGAGTTAGAATGTTTGTAAATGAACACAATTTGTCTTGAAACAGGAATATTTCTTTTATTGAGGTTGTAATTATTTTCTTTTAATTCACTAAACTTCAAACCTTTGAATACGAAACTGTACTACGATTTTGTGTTATTTTTGTGTTTGTGAGCTCCTCAAAGGATTCAATTCTTTCGTTTAAATTATTCACGTCAGGCATTCAGTAATGTTTTATTCAACAGATTTGAAATTCACGCATATTCGATTAATTTTATTTGCAGTTGGTCATAGAGTCTGAAAAGTTCATCGAAAAAAAAAACGATGTAATGAATAAGCTTTTTTTTTTACTCCAGTTTTATTGAACAATTCATCACATATTCCGTGGTCATTGTATATCGCTACGATTTTTGTGCAAAAAGAAGCCCGAAGTTACTCGCGCTGATGGGCTGCCTGTACCAATGAAACAACTCAAAGCCGAATATCAAAAAAGGAATCAATTGAAAGTGCAAAAATTTAAAGTAGCAATTCAAACAACAGAAATTAGACGCACGACGGAAATTCCACACGAGATGATATATTTAAAATATTTGATTTGTATGAATGTTTGAATATGAATATGGACTCAGAGGATATAATAGTGGCGAGAATCGAAGAAAATATGCGAGGGCCAGAACATTTCCATGAAAATTTTTTGATTGTTGTTCGTGAAGCTTCCGGTCTATATTTGTCCGAAAAACACAGACCACAGGAATGGATATCTGATGAAGATTGATAGATTGATATGCCAATATATTGTTGGCATACCGTTGTAGTTGAACATGAAGATGGCACTCAGAAAGTCATTTATTTGGTAAATATTCAAAATAGAGTTTTCGTAAAAGGATGGTTTGGAGGATGACGAGTGAGGAATATTAAATATTATGTTTCTGTGATATGTGAAGAAAATTTAACCTTGAAGTATAATTTGATGCCCACACAATATCACAATATGATAAATAAAGACAAATAAGCGTATAA
The DNA here is from genome assembly GCA_011800805.1 of Hirudo medicinalis. Lineage (NCBI taxonomy): Eukaryota > Metazoa > Annelida > Clitellata > Hirudinida > Hirudinidae > Hirudo > Hirudo medicinalis. Next base: position 18,208 of record MPNW01000881.1, read on the forward strand.
TTAACAGAAGTGCAATCTTTTTTTCAGTAAAAAATCGAATTTTAGATAAGATCCCGTAGTTTTTTGCAATTTTAGACAAGACATAACTAATATGATCAGACCAATTTATACGTTCATCCAGCCAAGCACCTAAGAATTTTGGAACACGATTAATAATAATACCATTTAAATACAGCGAAACATCAAATACGGGCTTAGTTCTGTGGTGAAATAAGATATAATTGGTCTTTTTTAAATTTAGAGAAAGTTTATTTGCGCAGAACCAATCAAACAGGATGTTCAAGTTATTATTGTTATTTGTAGTCAAAGTTTACAGATTATCGGCCGAACAGGACAAATTAGTGTTATCAGCAAAAATATGAAATCGAAGAACTCTGAAGCGTGGCACAAGTCATTAAAGTAAATTATGAAAAGAAGTGAACTCATAATGGAGCCTTAGGGAACGCCACAGGTGATATCCTGAACTAGCGAAGTAGAATTAAAAAAATGAACTTGATGAGTTCTATTTGATAAGCAGCTTTTGAACCATAATAATAGTCCAATTTTTTTTTTAAACAATGGCATAATTGACAGTGTCGAATGCCTTCGCCAAGTCCAAGCTTAATTAATTTCTTTAAAGGTAATGCTTCAATCGCAGTGCTCAAAGTTGACATTTCTCTTAAATAAGTTGAGATTCTCAGAATCAATGGAAATTTCTCTCAAACATCCTCTGAACATCTTTTTGAAGGTCGATGGCAAATCCTCCATCTCCTTAGCTGATCCACCTGAATTTATTTATCATTTATCAGATTTGATGTGATAGATAATTTCAATAAATATATGAATTCGATATAAAAGATTTCAACTGAATAAAAAATGGGCCACCGAGATTTAAAAGGTTTTGAAGCGTAATAAAGCGTCGGTTTAAGACGTAATAAGAGGTTTTGATTTCACTCGGACCATCTGGGTTAACCCCTCATGAACTTGAAAACCAACCGAGCATGAAGAATCCTTTGGAGTGGAAATTCACAGCTCCTGCAGTCGAATGCGTCACTTGTGCCTTTTCGTCGTCAATTAGGAGCTTCAACATTCTCCCCTTTCTACGTGGACATTTGAAAAACACATATTAAAAGCAGTCACTTTCAAGTTTAGATTTGAAATACTTGCTTCAATACAATATATCGCCATTGTTCCCACCACTTCATAATTATTATTTTTAGCTTATTGCCTTCTTTTGCGCCAAACAATGTTTTTATTAAATATGAATTTATGGACTGCACATCACTTTTCCGTTTCAGCAAATACTGTTATATATAATATTGTTATAACCCTGAAAATGCCATTAATTAATTTTTGTAGTTATGTTTATGTTTAATTAGTTTTCGTTATATTCACTATCTTTTTGTTCAACGGCGATCATAAAAAAATAGCACAGAAGCAGACAAGATCTAAGAGAATCTCGAAGCCCATATTGAAGAACTTTCCTATTCAGCAAATGATCGCGCAACTGATCGTTACGCAATAACTGGCAGCAGGATCATTGCGTAAGCGTGGTATTTACAGTTAATACCAGGTATTTACAGTTAATACCACTCAGTTGATAACTGAATATTTGCTGGAACATCCCAACAATAAACTCGGCATAAATTAAGCCCCGTCGTTTATTACACTATTAAACGCCTCACAGTCTGATGGAGTCAATTTCTCTCTATAGCGCCTTACTTGCATCAACAACACAATATCACTAGAACGTAAGCAATACAATATCACTACAACATAAACAACACAATATCACTACAACATAAACAGTACAATATTACTAGAATATATATTATACTTAATACTTAAACAACACAACTAGCAAGAACAAACAATTGCAACCTTTCCACAAGCACAGAATGCCAATGGTTGTCGTTGATTTTCACAATGGAATCAATAGTGGGCAGGGCTCCTGGGGAATCCTTACCCAGGTTGAAAATGACCTTTAACCTACCACTTTGGAGTCCAATGGCGATGAAGTCCGAGGAGGTCGACATGGATTTGGCTTCGAGGAAAATGAGGCCCTCACTTGCAATTGTTTTCAAATCCATCTTTATCGAGGTTCGTCGACTGAATAGATTGGATGTTAGTAATTAATTATTAATGAATAATTATTTGAAATAATAAGTTACTTATAAATTACGCAGTTGCAATCTTATCTTTAACTTAAACTGACATTTGCTTTATAATTGCTATAATTGATTGAAAAATTTTTTTTTTTTTAATTTAATAAAAAATAATTTGCAACACTAACAAATTATCAAATGATAAAAATATCATCAAGTGCAAACCAATGTTGTTACTTATTAAATAAAACATTATTTAATTTGAAAAATATGAACATTTGGGAAGCGACTGACCCATCTCTGAGTTTCCTTTGAAATTCATAAAAATTGAATCCACTCATTTTCACTGAAACTTGGGTGGAACCTTTGGAAAAGCATTGGTTATTCACTGCCAATCCCAATTATTTCTACAATTATTTTTATACATTTCATAAATTAAGTAATGTGTTTTTCATGTAAAACTAGGGCTGCAGAATAATATGCGTTAACTAACGCGATTAACTCGTTAATTTTTGATGCAGTTAAAAAAAATAACGCGACTATTAATTCGTTAAAATTTTTTATTTTAATAACTTATTTTACTAATTTATAATTTATGAAATATTTTCAACTAATTTTGTTTTTTAACTCTTTTTTCTACATCTTGATATTTCTTTTGCTTCGGGCTTCCCATACTATTATTGTGCACTAAGACTGAGCATAATGTATTGTGCTTTAAAACATCAGATGGTCACAAGTAGCACAGCAGTTAAGTCGATTTTGGGAGGCGAATTTACGTTTAAAACAAACGCTGTTGTAGTTTTCGATTTATGCCAATTCGAGTTTAAGTAACGTCGTAGTACATCGTCTCTACATCATTTACGAAACAAACATTCAGTTACTGCCGGGGATAAGTTGATAACGACATCTGCCGATAAAAATTTAAATTCAAAGCCATGTCAGGGTCAGTCAGCATTGGTAGGGTTACCAAGAAAAAGTCAAACCAATGGAGCAGGGCAGATTTTATGCTGCCACTGAAGCCCTGCTAAGTGGATTGAACACAGTAGTAGGCTACAAATATAGTTACTGATGAAGGACTGCAAGATGTTTCATGCATTGCTGCAAACAACCAGTCATACGTACTTCCATCCAGACCAGTCACAGATTCACAAGTTGATGATTTGTATAAATCGGAGAAAACAAAATTCAAATAAAATTGAACGATTCTATATATGCAGCACAAATATATATTAACACAAATAAACCACTAAAACCCGTTTCTAAACCACTATTGTGAACGTTTTTCAAGAATAAAACTGATTTCTGGATAAAAATAAAACATATTGGGAAATTATTTGAAAAATGAGATGGTGCGATTAATCGCTCGTTAATCTAGATTAAAAATGTTAATCGATCTTCAGCCCTAGACATGGGCGTCCGCAGAGGTTCTTATAGGGGAGCAAAGTTTTTTAAATTCAAATTATGAAATTGACACGATGACTAAAAAAAAGAGCATACTGAAGGCACACCTAGGGGCCAAAAGCCCCGAACGCGAGCGCCTCGCAATTAGACGGTCTGGTGGTCTGGTTTGGATCCCCAACCGCCACTGGCCCGCCAGTGCTTTTGGAAGTATTTGACATGATATCATTGATATGTTTTTAAATGCCTTGGATACCTTTGCTTTTAAATGCATCTGAACGTTTATTTAAAAAAAAAATTAAAACTGCTACAAGTAACAAATTTCAATGTTTTTTATTTGTTAACGTTATCTTAACTAGTTTAATAAAATAAATAAATTAATATTAAAATCGAGCCCACGGCCTGAAATAAAATACAGCAACAATAATAATATCCGAAAACCCACTGTTATTGGTGCAGCTTCCGACATGAGAAACAATGATGTATCTTCGGAGACTGCAAGCAGCTTGTTCCACGTGGCACATGGATTTGTATGTCGTTCCATCACCCGCACACACCGGAGTCACATCTTTCTCGTGACAAGTTGCTGGACAAACACAACCGAATGTTTTTCCCAGCTGCACGCATTTTCCTCCGAATTTGCATTCCTCGTGGCATCCAGAACTTTCGACAACTTGATGATTATCTTTTTGATTTTTATTATTTAAAGAAAGTTTACGAATCGTATTTATTAATTGCTTATTTGTTGAAATAAGAAAATATAAATTTATAATTAATTATGCATTTATTGATTTCAAGAAATCGAGTCATTATTTAAGTTAATTAGTTAAATCTTCAAACCAATTTTAGATCCTGAGCACGAGTTGTGCCTAACAAAACTTTCATTTGGGCAAACGTGGCATTGTTGACCCGAGAATCCAGGTTTGCACCTGCATTTACCTGTTGATTGATCGCAATCACTCCTGGACGACCCTACTTCAGAGCAATTGCATGCTGCAAGAAAAATATACTTACAAACATCTATTAATTAAGTTTATTAATTAACTTATTATTATTATTATTGTTGTTGTTATTTTGATTTTTCATGAGCAACAACAACGACAAGCATGATTGCAAAGTCTCGAACATCGGAATTAATGACCATTCCCCAATAAGTTGATGATGTTGCATTATATTAATATTAATATTACACATGTAAATGTAGTTCATTTATACAGCGCCATATGCATAGCGTCAGAGGCGCTTTTTGTTAACTTATTTATTAGCACTCCTTCCCAAGGGCGCTTGTGGCAGTGCAGGCTGGGTTTCGAACACGACACATTACGACTGTTGACATTATCGCCTTGTGCAGGAACGTTAACCCATTCGGCCAACCTGCACTATACATTAAGTATACTATACCTGCGCTATTAATTAATATATATATTAATATAATATATAAATAATTTATATATTAATACAATATATATATTAATATAATATATAAATAATTTATATATTAATACAATATATATATTAATATAATATATAAATAATTTATATATTAATACAATATATATATTAATATACATATATTAATGAAATTATAATTATTCACTTACGCATGCAACCATCCTTTCTTTCGATAATGTTGGAAAATCCCCAAAATGATGTTTCACATCTGTCACATTTCGATCCTCCAACTCCAGGTTTGCACCGACATTGAAGGTCAACGTGATCACATTCTGTACCCAAAGAGCCGATGACATTGCACTGACACGAACCTGAATAAATATTTTAAAAACTAATATCCATAATTGTTAGGTTGGTATTATTTCAAAAATGTAAGGAAATTCATTGTTCTGAAGAAGTTCTGGCATAAGTTGTAATAAGTTTCAATACATTCATTATTATTTAGTAAAATAGTATAATGTAATATTATGTAATTTTGAAAATTAAGATTAAAAATCACATGATTCATAAACTATAGAAATAGTTGGATCCCTGTAGAAAATAAAATTTCAACCAAATAAAATCAGTTGCCAGAAAACATGACTTAAAAAATAGTCGTCAAACTTGGACATCCAGCTGCATTTGGACCGAGTGCAGAATGACCTGGATCCTCAGGACAACATCCGAACATGCTTCGTTCGCAATTCACTAAAAATTAACCATTAAAACTTTTATATTCAGTGTAAAACGCAGATATGTCTATATATTATATATCTGTTATATTTCTGGAAAAGTCAAATTTTTTTTAATGTGGATCACCAGGGCATCACCGTTGTTCCGAAACTTCAAAAAAGAGAAGTTTATTCGAAGCGTGTCGAGAAAATGAAAGATAAAATATCAGGGAATGTGACTTTTGATGAATCATTTGTAAAAAAATAAATTTGGGAGGAAATTCTTCTGAAATCATTCCACAATTAAATTAAGCTGATCGGTCAGCCTCAAGTTCTGATGAATTTCGCATGTTTGAAAGGTTAATAGAAAAATTGTTAAACGAAAGTGGTCTGTTGAATTTCGTCGAGCATGTTTACTAAACACATCTTGTAATATTTTCCTTTCAATGTTTGTCAAAAAGATATTTGTTTCAATGTTCATCACAAAGTTATTTGTGGCGGCTGCTGTCAACGACCATTTTTATCCCATTGAAATCCAAAGGTTTTACTCGGAAGTCACTTTTAAGTCATAAATTTTGAAAGCTTTCATTGAAACCTTCAGAAAGATTCCTTAGCAATAAATTTAAATTTAGTGCTCATTTTAAAAATACGAAAACTTGTCATCACAGAACAAAATACAATGGCAACAAGATGATTGAATCCATTGTTGGTTGATCTCACGAAATGTTTCAGAGATGTACTTGAAATGTTAAGTTGCTGGAAATGCGCGGAAAGATTTTGTTTTACGACGTGAACATTTCATTCGTTTGTCTTATTTTCTTTTCTTTATTTAAACAGAAAAAGAAGACATTTGTACTTCAATTATTCAGATTAACTGAAATTGAAATGACTTTATTTCTGGGATTTAACACTTAATAATTAACATCCTGAAATCTCAAGCATGAGGCCAACATTGCTTACCGCATGAACCTTTGTACTTCACTTTCAACTTCTCATTGAAACTGCAACTCTTCATTTTCAGTTCACATTCGCTTTTGTAAGTTTTACCATCAGAACCACACACCTAACATTACAATATCAATGAATCAGGATCACAAAATAAATAATTACTCATAAATTTGTAAAATTATGAGGTTACAAATAAAGTTATTTGTAACTTATAAATTATAGATTTAGTTAAGGACCTTAAGTTTTAAATGCCTTTAAAGATGTTTTTTAAATGAAAACGCATGAAATTAAGATGAAAACCAAGAGATTCCTACTGGATCTTCTGCCGCATTGGAGCAGTTAGGACATCGACAAGCAGTTCTTCCAAAGTGAAGGACACATTCACCTCCGTACGGACAGTCAACCTCTGAACACGGTGCTTCGTGACCTTAAAACACACAACTTCACTGGAAACAACAACATAGTTTCAATTATGAGACAAGTAATTTGAGTGTTGTTGAATGTTGCTGAGTGTTGTTGAATGTTGTTGAGTTTTGTTGAATGTTGTTGAGTTTTATTGAATGTTGTTGAGTTTTGTTGAATGTTGTTGAGTTTTGTTGAATGTTGTTGAGTTTTGTTGAATGTTTTTGAGTGTTGTTGAATGTTGTTGAGTTTTGTTGGGAAATAAATTGATTTCACTTCGGAAATATCGAAAAAGCGAATCGTATTTTTGATTGAAGCAGAAACAAAATTTTAAAAAGTAATGCATAAAAAGAAATGAAATTTTAAAACATAAACTCCACTTTAATTCGAGCTTCTAATATTTGCGGATGACAGGCTATATGTTGTTATATATCCATATGTTGAGGAAATATTGCTAACCTATATTACTGCTAATAACAATAATGGTAATGATAATAATATGTATTGTATTTATTATAATAATATTTATAACAACAAGAACAATAATAATAATAATAATAATAATAATAACAATAATAATAATATTAATATTAATAATAATAATAATAACAACAACAAGAACAATAATAATAATAATAATAATAATAATAATAAAAGCTCATGCAAACAAGTTATGTGTGCTCGAATTCCTTAAAACTTTGCGGTTAAAATACTCGTAGAATTAATTTCAGTCCGAGAATATTGACATCAAGACTTCAGGAAACATTCCTCTGAATTCGAAATCATGAATTACGACAAGTTGTGGATTTAAGATTGCGACCGAACTTCTCGGTTTTCATTCGTGTGTGAAAGTTGTTTAAAGATAAACGAGGATTGTTTGATTGTTTGGTGCAGTGCGGTTGTGGAGGCCTTCGAGCCCATCCGCCAGTCCCCCCTCGACAAGCAAAAAAATAAGTGTCGATGGGAACCTCAGAATTCCACACATGTGAGAAGGAATTATTATGTGAGAAGCATTTTACGGAGACTTCTGCGTCACATGATCATCGAGGCAAAGGACTTCAATTGATGTTTTTGTGATTTTTAAAGACCATTTTTAATTGGTTTTAACATAATTTGTTGCCTAATGGAATATCCATTAGGACCATTACCATGCAATAAATGCTTTGTTACATAAATTATTGAAGCTTCCAGTGCAAACGTGTAGACAATTTACTTCAATTAACTTTCAATTTCAGCAAAAACCTTTCATTTGCAAGGGAAATTGGAGCAAGATGTTTTATGTTGAAAGCAACTTAATTCAATTTTTCTAAATTTACCTCTGCTCTGATTTTTGTGGGTCCATCCATTCAACCATCCATAAAATCTTATCATGGATGGATGGATGGATTAGTGGAAGGGTTGCAACACATTTGATTTGCACGAAACTTCTGTTGGATTACAGGCCCTCTTTTCCCAAGCGAATAAATTAGGCTTACAACGTAACAGGTGGAAATGCTTGAGAAGTGACTTTTTGTGACTTTTGAGGTAACATTTGAAGATCAGTATTCACTTCATTTCGTTTGAATGGAATTAAATTGAAGAGGTTGGTGCTTAAATATCATCGATTAATCATTAAAATCTAATAAGTAATCAAATCATTATTAAATTATTCCTAAGCTGTAATTAATTTAGCAATAAGAATGATTATTCGACAAATTACTTAAATGCTTGACTAAAGAAAGAAAATCGTGTTTAAAATCAATTGAAACCTTTCCAAGGAGCATCAGTTTCACCTTAGTTGATCTTTGAGAGTAAAAGTGGAGTCCGCGCGACTTATTTTCTTATTTCGAATCTAAATTGATGACGTGCATTTATTTTCATGAATTTGTTTTCATAAATTGTGAATCACGATCAGCTGTTTAGTATTGGTTATAAGTAAGTGCTAAATATTGAATTTTATAATTAATAGCATTAACAAAGAATATTGCATAAAATCAGAAATAATATATAATATCGATGTATGTGTGATATATTTATTATATAAAAGAATAACAATTATTATTATTATTATTATTATTTATGCAATTATGCGATTAAAATGACAAGTGTAAATTGTGACATCGTTAAACAATGTAATGGATGTAATTATTAAGCAATGTAATGGATGTAATTATTAAGCAATGTAATGGATGTAATTATTAAACAATGTAATGGATGTAATTATTAAACAATGTAATGGATGTAATTATTAAGCAATGTAATGGATGTAATTATTAAGCAATGTAATGGATGTAATTATTAAACAATGTAATGGATGTAATTATTAAGCAATGTAATGGATGTAATTATTAAGCAATGTAATGGATGTAATTATTAAACAATGTAATGAATGTAATTATTAAGCAATGTAATGAATGTAATTATTAAACAAAAAAATTAAAAAATGAAGTTGGAGCCAAAATAGTGTTACAATCAGGTGAGCATAATTAATGAATGGTGTTATAAGCAGGTGCATATAATTGAGGCGTGCTTCAAAATATTCCTGATAAACCTAAAACATTCTTCGGTCGGAAACTTACATGGCTTTATTTCACTCGGCACATCATTCACTGCGTTTTATGACAAACATTTACGTGAATATAAATTTATATTTTAAGAACAATTCCATTAAAACGTGAGCATGAATGCGAAGTAAACAAGTTGGAAACGAACTCGTGATGCTAGGAACATCCAGCAGTTGGTTTTCTGTTGAAAAGTTCAAAGATTTTATTCAATAATCGACCAAATGTATAGAAACGTGGAATGTATAAAAATCATCATCATAATCACCACAAAGTCCTGCTTTTGAGAATGTGATCCACTTCTTCAGGACACAGGACCTCCTCTTCATCTCGCACATGTTATCGTACGACCTGCCATCACTCGCACACAGAGGTCTGATCAGCTTCTCGCAGGACTCGAGACAGACACACCTAGGTTTCTCGTCGTGACTCAGATGACATTCAGAGTAGAAATCGCATTTCATCTTCTGACAGATGTTACCTGCAAGCGTAAACAATGACATCACACGTGTTTTAATTGTTCGTCACTCAAAAACAAAAATTCACCTTCGGAACAATTTCCCGAGTGGATGACTTTTAAGAGTCTCTTGGACCTGCAGCCATCCAACTCAACGAAGCATTTGTTGTCGTATGTTCTTCCGTCGCTGGCACACACAGGGGAGTAGCTGTTGGAACAAACGTTCAAACGCTGACACACGGGATTTCTCCTGGCATCCAATCTACAAATCTGCTTATCAGGACATGCCACTCCTCTGCATGGATCTGTAGAATGAACAAAAATTAAGGAATAATGCGGAGTTTAATGTGCAGCTCTTTCTTACCGCATTTTCCGTCGTATTTCTTGAAGATGTCCCTCATTTCTCTGCACGATGTTCTCCTCAGTTCGCATGCGTTTCCGTAATCAACTCCATCAGTTCCACACAGCGGCTGACCATCGTCGTTGTCCCCGAAGTTGTAGCACTTGTCAGGGCACTGGCACCTTGCAGACAGTCCATCAAGCGATGAGACGCACACCGCTCCAAAACTGCACTTCCGACCGATGCAGGGGTTTTTGACGTCAGCAGGAAAAACGTAACAAGAAATTGAAATTTCCAAACAGACGATGAAAATTGTTTGGAAAATCAGTCCGACTTTTACGATGAAAGCAACCATCATGTCCTCTTGCTTTCCAGGAAAATCTCGTTCGAGTCTTTTCAAAGCGGTGTCGCGCGCTGAGGAGGAAATTGAATTAAAGAAAATTAAAAGCTTTTGCTCGAGTGGATCGATAACTCCACCTGCGAATGGGAAACTTAAAAGCTCCTCACTGAGAGATCATTTAACAGCTGAAAATCATAAAGTGACTCGCCTTCGAAATAACATTGGGGGGCTTCATGCGTGATTGGATTCTAACAATTCTTAAGCATCACAAGACTACCGATGACATCACAAGAAAAAATCAAATGGAAATAGAAGTTCCCAAAACATTCCATAAACATCCATCACATAAATGAAAGTGCTTTCACTTGCTGCTCTTTCTTTTGCTTCAAATTCGCGAGAAATACCTTTAAATTAATTTTGTAGCTCAAGCATGTATAGTAAAATATTGTGCAATTCTTTGATAAATGCGTTCGATCTTGAATTAACTGTGCTATTTTCAGTTTTTAAATTTCATGTTTTCCAACTTTCACTTTCTTCTGAATCGCATACGAGGTTCAAACCTCATGGTCTATTGTTTAAGACTTCGCCTCTCATGGTGGCAGCAGGGGTTCGAATCCCGTTGCGGGAGCCCCGTACTAATCAGCCAGCTGTATAGCAGACGTTAATAACAAGAAGCAAGGAGCGGCGTGAGCAATGGTTCAAAGTAATGCATTTGGAAACCAGAACCGAATATTTGTCGATGCTCGAAGTGATAGACTCCAGCTAGAAATTGTGACAAGATTCTTTTAGGGCAAGTATTTGAAGGGCGTAAATAGTAACGGCATGAATAAAATTAATTATAATGAAAAAAAAAAAGAGTTTGAATATATCACTGAGGCGAAGCCGGTTTAAAAAAGCTAGTTTATTCATAAGCGGTAAAGTTTAATTGGGGGGAGCAAATGGTTACAAAGAGATTCCAAATGTCCGGTTTTATAATAATCATTTTAATTTGTTGTAAATTGTTTATCAGGATTATAGCAATTATATCTCTTTCATTTGTTTAAATTTTAGTATTTGATTTATTTTTAAACTTGGATTGTATTATTCACTTATCATATACATAAAACAACGTGCTATAAAAAATTGCTTACTTAGTTAGAGTTATCATCAAGATCTGATATTACCACAAAAACGTGTAAAAGTACCTTGGAAGTGTTTAAAAACTTCAAGATTTTTGCATATTTTTTATCCCTCTCCAGCACTCTCCACATGTTGCCTTCCTAGCTACGAACCTCAAGCGCCAGAAAATCAGTCTGAACATTTCATATTTTGTCAGCTTTTCCTCATAAATTACAGTGAACAATTGATGATTTTTTTTTGGGGTGTTGGAAGTGCTGTTTCATGTCATAATTTTTCCATCGCCTTTTGAACCAAATTGCTACAAATTCCTGATCTTTCCCTAAACACCATCTGTGTGCGGATCCCTTTACAACAAAAAGAGATTGCATAAGGCAGGGATCAAGGTGAGAATATCTCATCACACACGCAAATACAAATGTTTTAAAATTAAAGCATAGAATCTAAATGTCTAAATCAAAAGAATTGATTTGTAATGTTGTTTGATCAAATTAATTTAATAACTATACCTTGTTAATTATTAAGGCATAATAATTATTCAAATTCTTAAATAAACGACTTGAAAAAATTTTCAGAGAAGCAAATCATGAAAATGACGTTTAAAAACTTTTTGTGTCTGAAAAATTCAAAATTGTAAAATCAAAAAATATCTCCAATAAATTAGTAGATAAATATTTATCTTTGCTGCCTCAGTTCTCCATTGAGTTTTGTTTTTGTGGTTGATTCGTTTCTCTTGATTTCGGGTGATATAAAACATGAGTCGAAAGCAAACACCAAGTGATTTCTTAAAACAAATTATTGGACGGCCGGTTGTGGTGAAACTTAATTCTGGAGTTGATTACAGAGGTAATTTTAAAGTTTTAGGTCGCAATAATCTAACGGTAGAGAGTACCGACTTGAACTGGCGCTTGTCGTTTGTAATACTTAATTGCTGAGATTAATTTGCAGGAAATTTAATAACAACAAATAAATCATATTTCTGACGTGCGATGATGCATAGTTCTGGTTGATTATGTAATCTTATGGACACATAGTATGTTTTGTAATAGTGTCGGCATGGCTATGCATGTTGCGAAACACGAACTATTAATTACATGTGTATAACCATTTTACTATATTCTATGCTTTGACAATAACAAGGTTAGAATTTAATTTTTTAAAGTGTTTTATTAGAAGCTACAATGTTGATGTATTTGAATTATGTTTTCATATAAGTAGCAAGCTTTTACAAGCTATGCTTTAAACAGATCTAACTTTTAAGGTGTACTTGCCTGCCTGGATGGCTACATGAACATTGCTTTGGAGCAAACAGAAGAATATGTTGGTGGTCAACTGAAGAATAAATATGGCGATGCCTTCATTAGAGGCAACAATGGTAATGTTTTTTTAATTTGACCATTTGTATCAAAATTTAAAGTTCTCACTTTTATTTTCAGTATTATATATTAGCACACAAAGGAGAAGAGGATGATAACTCTTTTGATTAAATAATTTTCTGGATTGACATGTGATAAACTTTGTGCTGACTCTTAAAATAAAATAATTTTGCTTAGTCCTTCCTATTTTTGTTCATGCAATATTTCTGAACATGACAATGCCAGTAAAGAGTTACAGTGCTATAAATGTGATTATACTCCACATTGGTGTGATAACTTTAGCATAAAATAGTGTGCGAAGCCCAAAATCAGAACAAAACCATGATATTCCTTTGGAATGTCACTCAAAATGCCATCTGAGCCTTTTTTAGATTGCATATTTCTGTGAAACTTTGAGACCACTTTGGGGACCATTGAAACTGGCTGGACCAAAAAGGATTGTATAGAGAGGAAGTCTGCCCAATGTTTCCAATGTCACAACAGGGGTGAGGGAGAGTTATAAAGACCAAGTCTTGCTATTTTGTATATTATTCAGTCCTTTGTTGAATTTGGAACCAGTAGTTGCAAAGTGGGGTGATGTGGTGTAATCCCATTTTATCTTGTTGCTCACATAAAGTGCATATCTATCTCCCTAATTTAAATGATGTTGCAATGACCCTCCGTGCCCGTGCAGGTATCACGAGTTCACAACAAAATGCAAGCTGAGTGAGGCCTCCTTGTGACTTCTAGGTTTAAAAGTTCTCGCTCGCAATTTATGGGTCGAATTATTAAAAAGTAGCTTTATTTTATGATAATTTTACTGTGTTTATTGTTTTTGTGGATGTCTGCATTCTGCTAACCCCCTCTCCGTGTGGACGTCATAAATGGATGGCCACTTTATTAACGGATGTATTAATGAGAAGTTGAAGTTCATTCAAGGCAAAAGGACAGATCGACCAAAGTTGAATTGATGATATGAAGTCCAATTTTTGATTAAAACTGGAATGCCTTAGGAATGATGAGTTATTTTCACAGCTTTTTCTTCAGCTGTAATAGTTAACTTGTACTGCTTCTTATGTTCCTGATGATATTCAACGACTTCAAAAAGAAAACATGGATTTGCTCATAACATAAGCTTTAAATGCATTAGATGTAATGTGTGATTGATTTCATGTTGCACTTAGCACAGAATGAACTGGGTCATTAATTTAAGGATACAGTTTGATTGAGTGGCGTATGTTCAACAGGACTTCAAGACCACTTAAGGTAGAGGATAGCATTCTCTGAAGAGGAAGGTTTTGAGGGCGGGGTGAAACCCGGCTGGATCACTGTTTAATCGTAGCGGGTGAGTCTATTCCAGTTCTGAGGGCCAACAACTATAGACCTTCCAGTCAGTCGCACGTCGGGCAGACGATTTGACGAGGGAGCCCCTGGTTCCTGATCTGAATCCGCGCCTAGCAGGAATATGTGCGGTGCGAATAAAGGGCAGGTATTATGGTGTGCATAACCCAGGAGAGACTTGAAAACGAGTGAAGAGATTTTGTAGTCAATTCTTTGGCGAATGCGTAGCAAGTGCAGATCATGAAGAAGAGGAGTGACTTATGTTTTCTTTTTTGAAGTTGCTCAAGGCGGTAGGCAAGTAAACCAACCAGAGTTTGGATAGACCTAGCGATCGTGTTGAAATGGGCCAGCGATAGCAATATTTGCTCAACTGAGTTCTATTCAAAAATTATTCGGGATTCATAATTAGTTTTATGTTTCTTGCATTTAAATACGTTATCATTTCGATGAACCTGGTTTTATAATTAAAATAATTATGATTTTCAGTGACTGTAAATTTTCAAAACAGCCAGTTTTAGACAATAAAATATTTGTAAATATTGATTTCGCGGTAATTGGCTTCATGCTTTTATTATCGACTGAAAAGTGTTGTCTTTGTTTACATTTTTCTTAAGTATAATTACTTCATTGTTGGCCATGTCTAGGGCTGTGAGGGCCGAGACGAGGAGTAGAGCAAAGGAAGACATTAAGAGAGTTATAAGCGCTATCGATAAAGTTAGGAAATGGTAGGTTTACTTTGATTGCAAGCTAATAATCTTCTAGAAGTGTGTAATAACAATAATAATAATATTAAGAGTTAATTTGTAATGTGCCATTTGCGTAGCGTCAGAGGCGCCTAACGCCTCTTATATAGTATTATATATAATACATATTTACAGTACTTCTAATGTTTACACAATTGGATGTTATTAAATAATGTATTGCATTGTACCTAAAGACATTATTAAGTTAGCCAAACATATAACAGTTCCATATTGTTATGCAATGATTAATTATTATGATTAATAAACTAATTAGCCCAGTATTAAACTTATACTTTAACGACTTATTAGTAATTAATACAGAATTAATGTATTTTACTGCAAGAGTCAACCAGTGAAACTTTATAAATAATATTGCTTTACAATTATGTAGAATATTAGAGTCAAGTTAACTAAATAATTACTTAGCACTTGAACTCTTTGAAGGGAAAAAAGATGGGTGGCTATTGGTGACACAACAATGAAAATATTCAAATGGGTCCCAGGTAAGCATAACTTTGCCATCCCTTGACAGACATCAAATTAACTTTTGAAATTGCATTTAATTCAGTTGCACATCAAGAGAGTCGTCAGGTAATGCTTTTTAAATTCTTTGGTATCCAAGATTCAATGTTTAATGTAATGTTTTCTTATAGAACCTGACTAGAAAGACTTTGTTCGGAAAAAAGGACAAAAACTCTCTGAATGATAAAAAGCTCCAAATTGCTTCGAACGACAGTCAAATCCAACAAAATGAGGACAGCAACTTTTCACAAGGAAGCAGCAATTTAGGTGAGTGGTTGTTCTCATTATACGTTTACTTTTGCGATATTTCATTCATAAAAACAACAGTAAAATTTTGTATTATGTAACGATTAGAAACTAATTGGCTTTCAGATGAGACTTTCATGCAGCAGGATGAGAACACAAGACAGAGTCAGGATTCCAACTTTAGCGAGGAAGGTCGTTTGAATGAATCCTCATTGAGAGATTCTTCCTTCATCTCCATTCAAGATCAGGCAACTCAGGACAGTAGTAAAGCAGAGTTTTAATCAACCATTGAGTTTGAATTTGAAGCTGAACGTTAGCAGAACATTTGGTTTGCAATTCACAGCTACTCATTGCACCAATAGCTGACTATTTTTGGGGGACATGTGAATAAAACTACTTTGGAATAAATGAAATTACATAATGTGTTCCTTTGCTTAATTTATTTACTAATTGGATTATGGAGTTCAGCTACTTTATAATACTCAACAGTTTTGAATCAGGGGCTTGAACTTTTTATGTGAAGTCTTGAGAGGCACTTATTTCAAAATTAAGAATGCTTAAAGTGCTGATTTAATGCAGATGAACGACAAATTTTTAAATTGATTGCTCCTTAATTTCTTTTTCACTGAAAATTTAAACAGTTTTCGTAAAGGCGATGACAAATTGATCAAGATGCCAAACCATCCTTGAAAATAAGAATTTCTCCAACTTATTCACTCCAGTCCAGCAGGAAAGTGACAGTATTAGATCAAGATTAAAACGCATGCAAGTATCGGCTTAATGCTAATATATAACGTAACGTGCACATGTTTTATTTGAATTTATTGCGAGCTAAAATTATTTTTCGCAGGCGTTTTGTGTTCTGACTTGCAATTAAATGCACGATTTGAAGGATCTGACCGTAACCATATTTGCCATTAATTGTAATATCTGATAGATATCGAGTAAATAAACAGAAGGCAACAATCTGTGCTTAAGGAATGAATAAATAAATAAAAATTAAGAAAACCGGCAACAGAGAATTTCATGTGCGACGTGCTCTTAAATAAAATACTGGAACAATGTAAAAATAAAGTGAGAAGTTTGTCGCAATACCTCGAAACATTTCTCCTTGGTTGCGACCAACCTTTTCCTTTTAAGATTGAAGCACAAATTATAAAGGTGAAATATCGATTGCAACAGAAATATTGGCTGCGAATTTGCATTTCATTTTGAGTGGTCGCAGTGTAAACGCTTCCAGCCAATGATGGAAGCCGATTACCTCAGGACTGGATGTTCAACTTGATGAATGGGGAGTGGTGGAAGATTTATCTCGAAGATGAAACTGCTGCAGTGAAAACTCCTGATAAAGTTGATTGATTCTTACTTCTGGAGCAAATGCTGGCATTTACTTTTAATATTGAAAATAAAAACGTTACAAGGATAGCGTCATGTCGACACGTTAATATCGTGAGTAGGAAGTATTTAAAATTTGTACGCTTAAATGATTCCATGGCAAAAATTGTGCGAAAACAAAACGCACACGAATATCAGCAGGAAAGATTGATGATTGATATTAATTGGTCCTCTGCTTTCCTTGGATCAATTGTCTTTTTGACTCTAAATCTTATGTCCGATATCAGCCAAGACATTTGTTTCTTGGCCAAACTTTCTGTAAAAATTGATGGAACTGTCCAGGACAATGTTTTTAACTTATCCGCCAGATTATAATTTAATATCAGTTATATTTTAAAAATTGCTTTATTCAAGAACTTAATTAACAAGATTTTCTAGGCTTTCATTCTGGCCTATATAAAAGAATTTCCTATTTTTGGTTTAATTCCAAGAAATAATTAGAAAATGCTATCTAACATTGTCGGACCTTGATTCTTTGTTGGAAGTCAGAAAGTCAGGATATTGGATTCAAACCGATCAGTAATTGAGCAACATGGTAGGGAGGAATTTTCACGTTCAGGAGAAATGTTTTCCTCGGGAGAACGTGGTTGCTGATGAGCTTCGAGATAACAGGGAGGATACATGGACAGACCAATTAAGTGCACTTTGACATTTATGGATGCTCCATCCCAAATCCTCCTAGCACCACTCGAACACCTCTCTGGGATGGAAACAATGAATTTAAAGTTGGAGAAATTCTTTCTATAGCGTGGATGTGCCTGCAGTGAAGCATTTTTAAACCTTCCATAACGGGCTTGTTGCCAATGATTTAAAATTTCCGCTGAACATACGATGAGATCAATTTTAAAATGCTTTCTTAAGGAGAATTTACGATTGCGAAATTTATTTATTTAAAGTCAGACACGACTTGGATTCTAAGGTTTTCATCGTGAAGACATTTCAATGTTCTTCATCGGATGAAGTTTTTGAATTCATATTAATTTCGCTCCATCCCTGCATTTGATGGACGTCTGTAAACTGCAGGCGAGGAAGGGTCTCTCGGTGCTCTTGTGCAACATAATTGTTCCCTCGTCCATAAAATGTGTTGCACGAAGTAGAAATAAGATTTCAAAGACTTCCGAAAGAAAGAAATGGAATGTTTGCCCCTTGTTGAGGTGAGTGACATCAGGATTACTGAGCTCAAATGAAACGTAGAAACTGCTCGTTAAACTTTTTAAAAACTTGCTTCTAATGATGCCGTTTAAAAATTCTAAATCGAATCGCCATCAATTGTTGCAACTCGAGTGTCCTTAGCGATGGAGGTCAGAACATTCTGCTGAACACGCTGTATCAGGAAGTCATCGTCAAAAGGGAAACTTTGATCATTCAAAGCAATGTTGGAGCCTCTCGCAACTGTTGTATCCTACGTAATATAAATTCACTGGTCTTGTTTTCGCGACTTGGAACATTCAAAATTCGGAAGCGAAAAGTCGAGCAGGATGAAAAGAGAGACAGATTACACCCAGGAGTGTCTGCTTCTAATTAAATTCTACTCCCTAAAAACCTATCTTTGTCCATCTCTGGATCAGTGGTATCTGAAGATTCTCTGGCTTCCTCCTCAGGAATTGAAGAAGGGTTTGATCTGGTGTCAGTCATTAATCAGAAGAATTTGACCGCAGACTTGGGCACAAATTTATGCAGATTTTCTTATTAGCTCCACTAGGGATTGCATCTGAGTTTGAGTCGCAAAGAATGAAAACAAGTCGATTTGAATAATGCGTGCTTCGTGCGTGCAGTGTGTTTGGAAAACTACTTCATGAAGTTGATTCTTTTCCTGTGCCCTTGATTGACATCAGTATCATGCACCGAAAACTTCTTTTATTTATGGTGGCTGTTGGTTCTTTTTAATCATTGCGTAATTTATTACGTAACTATTTCATTTATTTATTGCCGTAATAAAAATATTCTCTTTTAACCACTGAAGACACCCTCCTAAGGTTTGGTTTTTATTTGAAAGATTGAGACCTTCACAACATTAACGAGACGGATGATGATGTAGAATTAAGATTTAAGTGACCTATTGGATCTTAAAATGTTTTTTTTTAATGTAAAATTGGTCTCACTTGTTGATAAGTTACAGGCGTGATGATTTTATTTTATATCAACCCACAGCTTAACTTTTAAAAGAAATCGTTAAAAGCTTTCCAGGTGAAGTTGGGAGGAGATGAAGAGTGAGACGAGGCATTTCCATCTGTTGGAACCCAACCAGGATGCGAACAAATCAAGTTGTGAGAAATTTCTTCTTCCACTTTCGGTTTTCATTCCTCTTTCAAGCCTCATCGCACTTCTTCTCACCTTCACCTTCCTCCATAAACAGGTTCAACTTGTTTATTCAAGAATTTATGAGTATAAAAATACCAACAAAAATATCAATTATTCAAACATAATTCATGAGCTGCATGCCACTTCTACAGCACGTTCATGTGTTTGATTCATGGTTGTTTGAACTTCTGAAGTTAGAACATTTTTGCGACAAGAAATTTTTCGTCTGCCTCCATTTCCACGTGGACTGAGAAATGTTTCTCCTCGAAATTTAAAGCTCTGAGCAAAAGTTTATTGTTATCGAGATATTTATTCCGCCATTTTTGTGCAGAAATGCCTCATGAAGCTAACTGGCTTTGGAATTTCCATGGTCATTTATTTTAATTTTTTTTTTGCTTTAAATTCTCTTAATAAAAATGAAGTTGTTGTAATTATTAATTTCACTGAACTTTTATTTTAATTGAGTTCTTTTTTCTCAAACATTTAAGCAGTGCTTATGTGATTGTGTGCCTATGTGATTGTGTGATTATGTGATTATGTGTAAATGTAAATGTAAATGTAGTTCATTTTTGTAGCTCCATACGCATAGCGTCAGAGGCGCTTGTTATTATGTGATTGTGTTATTATGTGATTATGAATTATAAAAATAAATCCAAAACAACTGATCACAACGAGATAAAAATTAATTAAACGCCAAATAGGAAGAGATAACATCATCATCACCATCACCATCACCATCATCATCATCATCATCATCATCATCATCATCATCATCATCATCATCATCATCATCATCATCATCATCATCATCATCACATCATCATCATCATCACATCAGTCANATCACATCATCACATCATCACATCATCTCATCATCATCATCATCATCATCATCATATCATCATCATCATCATCATCATCATCATCATCATCATCACCATCATCATCATCATCATCATCATCATCATCATCATCATCATCACCATCACCATCACCATCACCATCATCATCATCATCATCACCACCATCATCATCATCATCATCATCATCATCATCACCATCATCATCATCATCATCACCATCACCATCGGACATCTGATTAGAAAATGAAGAATTGTGAAATGGCTCTTAATGCATTGATCAAACAGTTGTCGGTTGAATCTGGAAAGATGAGCAAGCAGAAGAATGGATTTGAATGAACACCTCAAATGCAATGACGCCAACGACTGAGGAGGAGGAAATGATTTCTCACTTCGCTGAAGTAGTTGAATGAATCTGTCACTTATTTGCACTCTCCAATAACAAACGAATGTTATTTATATAATTCTATTAACGATAAAAAGTATTATTTTTAATTAATTAATGTTATTTATTTTAATAATTTTAATTGGTTTAAAATAATTTAAAATGAAAGTAAATGTACAATTAAAGCCAACAACCATTGTTTGAACGTACAACTTACGCGAAGTATGTAAGTTGTGGTTAGACATGAAACTTCATGAATTCCTACAAAGCAAATCCTTTGGTACCTGGAGAAGTGACATGCAAAAGCCAAATAACTCACAGGGAGAAAATTTTGTGAGTTCTACATGTATTTCCAGTGTCTTGAGTTAGGGCTAGGGTTAGGGGTAGGTATGGGGGTAGGTATGGGGCTAGGTATGGGGCTAGGTATGGGGCTAGGTATGGGGATGGAGCCTTTGAGTTAACTTTTGCCCGTCGCTTGGCCAACAATCCTCTACCTCTTTGAAGATCCAACATCTCAGCTGCTTGCGAACCATCAATGATTTAAACTTTCTGAGAATAAGTTTAATGAAATTATTTTGTTATAAAATTATTATGTTATTATGTTGTTGTAATATTGTGTTATTATGTTATTGTGTTATCATGTAATTATTTAACTATTGGCTGCTTTGAAATGATAATTTGATCACTAACTAATTTTAACAGCTAATTCCGTTTCAGCACAACATTCGTTGAGTCGTCATTTAATAATTTGTCACAATATGTAAGGTATTTAACAATTAATCAATACCAATATATTTTAAGTAAATTATCATTATCTTTATTATTACTTAATTCAATTTAATGTAATATAATGTTATAACCTGCGAAATGCCATTAATTAATTGTTGTAATTAAGTATTTATTAATTATGTTATAAAAATGCTTGACATTGAAGAAGATTCTTATTCAGCAAATAATCACGCAACTGATCGTTAGGCAGTAACTGGCAACAGGATTATTACGTAAGCGTGGTATTTACAGGTAATATGTTAATATGGTAATACAGGTAATACCACTCACTTGTTAACTGAATAATCGCTGAATAAATCCAACAATAAACTCGGCATAAATTAATATAATAAATATTAATATTGATATATAATTAAATATAATTAATTATATTATATTAATATTATATTAATATATTAATTAATTAATTATATTAATTATAATTATATATAATTATATTAATCTTTATTAATATATTTTATTAATATAATATTAATATAATATAATTAATTATATTAATTATAAATTAATTAATATATTAATTTAATATATTAATAAATATATATATCGTTTATTACAATGTATTAATATATCGTTTATTACAATATGTTAATATATTAAGATAATTTAAGGTTGCATTGGTTCAGCATGTATGGTTAAAATGCGTAATAAATTGATGCATACTTCTGCAAGATACGTTTGTGTCTCGTAAAACTTTCGACGAGAAAGAATTGAAAAGCGAAATAAAAGTTCCTCCTTGGGTGCGTTCTGTGCTGCCTCAGAATTGTAAAAGAATCTTTTGACGTTTTTAACAAAAATCGATCAAACATTCTGACTTTGTTTTGACAGAGAAAAATGCCTTTATTCACTTAATAGAAGCCAAGGAAATGAAAATATTTCTGAATTGCTTTCATTCATTTTTCCTTCCCTCATTAATTCCTGCAATAAAAGCATTCTTAAATTGTCCTCAATGCTTTATGAGCCCGGTTATCCATTGAGAATGTTTATGAAATTCGCTCGAACAGCCCCATGGTGAGGCCGTTCATCACATCTGTTTGGGAGAAGAACGCGTGGAGGAATTGAATTTTGAAGAGAATTACGACGCTCAACAGGAAGTTCGTCGATTAAAATGCGAGGCAGTTGTCCGTGTTAATGATGGCTCCTTACTCGACACACCTGTCTCTCTTTCATCCGACAAGTCGTTAACCAACTTGAATTATTTTACCTTCTTAACTTTAATTACACTTTTTAAAATATTGCATTTAGACAATTCTTAGCAGTTGCCAAGTCGAAGAAAGGAATGTAGTTGCATGGAGTTGATTCATGAGCACCAGTGGTGATATTCACTCTCCTACAGGAAGAATTCTTGAAACCCAAGATTTTTAAAAACAATTTCTGCTCTTTCTTGAGGAGTTTGGATGAATTCAGTTTATCGCCTGGGAATATGAAATCAACACACGTGATTCGAATGTAAATGTCACCATTCTCTCTTCATTTGCTCCATTTCCTCGGTTGTCGCAAGGAAATGCGTGGGGGATGTTAAGGAATAAATCCATGAACAACATCGCATCATATTTGATGACAACAACAACAATAATAATAATAACAACAATAATAATGACATGTCCCACATGGACCATAAATCCACTGAATACTTCATTCTCGCTTCGTGTCGTCTCTGGTTCGTTGTGACTTGTTCATGTCGTTCTGACTCACCAGTCTGAAAACATTTATGGTTTTATTAGTTTTTTAAATTAATAATATTATAATTAATAATATTTAAATTCATAATATTATAATTTAAAACTCAATATTCGTTGCTAATGTTGCAATAAATAATTGGAAATAAACGTAACAAATCGAAATTATGCTCAAATGTTGTTCGTCCTCATTTGAAATTTATTGGGAGTAAATATTTGATCGAACGAAAACAGCCCATGAAACAAAATAAGTGCAAATAACACCTCGAAAGTCTTTCGTTTTCTTTGCGTGGTTTCCTTAAACACCATTAAAGAGCACCATCGATCAATTAAAAGTAATCAACTCAAGTCCAACCAAGTCATCCGCTTCAACTGCTTTTCATTCACGGAGACTTCATTCTTCTGCTGGACCTACTCAGAAATGATTTCCAAGCAGACATAAAGGAGCCATTTTCCTGTCTTTGTTCGAATAGCGACACAAACCCTGAAGGCTTCCAATCGAAAGAGCTTATCACTTGAGCTGTGTGAGATGGCAAACCATCCAACATGTCATTGAAAAGGAATCGAGACCTCATTCATCTCCCTCTTTTTCTGGGATGAATTCATTCCTGTTGGGTCAAGTGTTGACAATTATTCAACGTATGCCTTGAATTCATTTAGATTGTAAACTAATCCACCTGAAAAAGCTTTTAACTTCTGCAGATGAAATATGTTCAAATATATGGACTAATTAGTTCCGTTATTTGTAAGGCTTTAAGAATTTATCTAAATGAGAAAAAATGGGACTTGTTGATGAGAATGAAGTTCCATGAAAGTTGTTTGTTGCAAGGCAGAAGAAAGGATCAGATCATTAACTTCTTCCTGAGGAAAGACAAATTATTTCTAATCTCCTCAGACAAAAATACCGACCAACTTCATATTTCCGCAGAAGTTATTTTTATTCCTGCAAA
>MPNW01000882.1:0-12389 GCA_011800805.1 Hirudo medicinalis
TTTGGGGGCTTGGTCGTCTTCCGTCTTGTTTTTGTTTTCGGCTCTGGAGTGTGTTGGTTCCGTAATAAAGTTCTTTGTTGTTTTAACATTTTGACTTGGCGTTGGTTTCAAATTTGAGGACAAAACAGTATCGATGCTGAAATCTTTTTTGGGGTCTGTACAATTTTACCAAAAGTTTCTTACAAGACTATCTACCATTGCCGAACCTTTACACCGTTTGACAAGGAAGAATGGGAAATGGAACTGGACTGCTATTCAAGAAAATGCTTCTCAAAGTTTAAAGAGACTTTTGCTTTCAGACGTGAAATTGTCACATTTTGACAAAACTCCGACGGTGGGAATAGCATGCGATGCCTCAGAAGTAGGTGTTGGTGCGGTTCTTTTCCACAGATATCCAGATGGGACGGAACGTCCAGTTTTCAATGTTTCACAGACATTTTCTGAAGTCCAAAGAAAATAGCCAAATTCATAAAGAATGACTTGCCATTATAGTTGCCGTACAAAAATTCCACCCGTACATTTTCGGGAAAAAGTTTATTCTTATTATCGATCACAGGCCACTTCTAGCCTTGTTTAATCCAAGAAAAACCACTCCCAAATTGACTCTAAACCGACTCACAAGATGGGCTTTGATATTACAGCAATACGACTGATTCCGATTAAGTACCGAAAGACATCTGAGCATGGAAACGCGGATGTGCTGAGTCGTTTGCCTTCGGGAGCAGATACCAAATTCGATGCAACAATTCGAACTTCTTGAATTTTCAAAACATTTGTACAACTAAAACAATAAGCCGAGAAATACTGCACTCAAATTCAAAAACTTGAATTCGAATCAAGGAAAGATCCAGTAATTTCGACAGTTTGTAAATTCCTATAGAGGGCTGGCCTAATGAAATTTCAAACCAGGAAATTTTGTATTACAAGAAGTTAAAGGATTAAAGTATTCTTTGAACTGTGATAGTGAATGTCTAATGATGGGAGGTAGAATCGTGATTCCAGAGAGTTTAAAAAGAAAACGTTAAAGCCCCTTCATTTAGGTCATTTTGGAATGCAAAGGATGAAGCAGCTGGCACGTTCAGCCGTATATTGTTGTCACCTTAATAAAGACATCGAAAAAATTTGCAGAGAATGCTCCTCATGCCAGGGGCATCAAAACAATCCAAAGAAAGAATCCAACCACCCTTGGATGATCCCGGATAGGCCTTGGACTCGATAACTTATTGATCATGCCATTAATTTTCTGGGTACCAATTGGCTGGTGGTTGTGGATTCATATTCTAAATATCCGTGCATTCATGCAACTAGGGGAATTATTGCCTCAGCTACCATAGAATTGTTAGAGAAGGAGTTTTCCCATTTCCGTTACCCTCTTTCAATAGTAACTGATAATGCTCGTGCATTGACGGGGGAAGAATTTCAATATTACCTGAAAGAAAGAGGGATTCAACATTTGTTGGGTGCCCCTTATCATCCGGAAACGAAAATACAGGCTAAAGTTCAAACTTAAAAGGTGCGCCCAATGTACGCGCGGACGCAACAACACCATAATAATATTATTGCTTTTTAAGCAATCATATGAACTAAACCTAAGCACTTGATGAAAAGGTTTTGCAGAGTAAAATCCAGATTTGCATCATCATCATCATTCAGAGATCTAAAATAATTTAGCAAAATAAGTGGTATTCATGGTATTTATAAATGATCAAAATTATGTGGTAAAGTAAAGTTCTTATTAAAATAAAAACATTAATATCATAATCAAACAACCATAACACATCAAATATAATTTATCATTTCAAAAAAAAAACTCAAAACATATCACATTAACAAAGGCCATCAGCTCAAATGATTCATATGAAAAATTATCATTCATTCTCAATCTAAAATAGATATGGCTGAGAAAAGTATTACAGATTACGTTAAATTTATACAGTGAACTTGAAATCTTTGGAAATGATGATTCAATAGATCCTTAAAGAATTCAGAAATTGCCAAAGGTTTGGGGAGATTTATAACAAACTTCACCTCTACCTTTAAGAGCATGTTGACCAAGGGAAGAAAACATGCTTGAAGTACAGAAGCTCACTCATTAGTGAAATGAAAAAGCAGAACATTGTTCACATCCCCGTATCCCCATATACATATGCAAACTAAAGAGTGTTATAAATCCCAAGATGAAATGGTTTGCAGAAAGGAATGATCCTTGTAAGTGCCTTACTTATCTTATTCATCATCGAGGAGTTTAATACTGAATTTTTACGAGTTAATTTTTTGGAAAGTCTTTTTATTCTGATCAGTTGTAATTGATGGAACCTTCTTTTGGCAAATTCAAAACGTACCTCGAATAAAGAGCTGCATTCATGGTGTAGCAGGAAAATGATATCATCATGATAACCATGAAGAGAAATACCAGTAGAATTCCCCTCTTGCAAAGTCCCCTCGCACAGGGATAATCATAAGCTGATGGAATGCTGTCATCACGTAAGACACTCATTATGCAGGAACAATTGAACAACAGCTGCAGATTCACAAGTAGTTAAATATTTTAGACCACTCCATTTCTTGGAGCATCTTAAAATATTTCATGATCATAATTCCCCAATTATTATTTCTTGAGGAGGGGAGTGAGTGCTAACATCATCTTACTATCACCAACAAAATGCTAAAGAAATGCTTGAAATCCAACCATTGTAAGTAGACATAATTTCTCTCAACTTATTGTTCAGAATTTTGTGGTAGATTTAAAAACAAAATTTTTACTTGGATACGATAATACCAATTATTTGTAAATGCTCCAATTCTAAATTTAAAAATAACTTCCATGTAGGCTTACATGAACCGAATAATCAATAGAAAAGGTGCGTGCAGCACAACCAGCATGACATGCTGAGAAGTACTGCACACCATGTATGCTGCATATTGGTTGGTAAGGTAATTTTGAACAATGGCAATCTTTATTACAATCAGCATAAGCAACCCTGGCAAAAATCATGTTTTTATATATTAGTAAAAGCACTATTATTGGTATTATAATTGTCAATGATGTAATTAGAAATTCCATTAATTGTATATTTGCAAAATATCGTATATTAACAGTACCATACTTGATAGGTGAAACTCACGCTTCCTCTATGTTGCCAGGGAAAGCATAATTGGATCCGGCAAATGCGACGGGCTTACAAGCCAGAAGAAATGACGGAAAGAGGAACATGACAAGTGTCGACAAGACAATTTCAAAATATAAAATCGAAGCATGTTCCAGTTTGTATTTGGCCATAGCCTTCATTCCACACATGCTTCCTAGCAAGCCAGCAGGTAGCAATACCAGAGCTATAAATGGATGTTGTTAAACGAATTTTATCTCATGATTTTATTCATTTTAATTAAAATAATTATTTTTAAAGGGCAATTAAACCAACATATTTTTGGTTGCCATCCTTTCTAATAATGATTTCAATACCTAAATATTATTCTTATCAAAACAAGTTGAATGTTTTGAGGAAAAGCAATAAATTATTATTATCAAATAAATAATCAGCCAACATAAATCATCATAAGCCATTTGGCCATTCTTATGTATAAAGCAGAACACCACATGTTGCCTTGTCTTTTCGATAGTTTGTTTTCAAAAATATCTTCTTTGCACTCATACTCTGTTCGCTCGTCAAATAATTACAGATCAGCTTTTGCTAAATCTGTTACTGGTTCTCGAAGTATTGTTTGCATGGGACCCAAGATTTACTCTACTGTTCCACTTAATATTACCAACCTGTCTAACCTTTACGCTTTTAAGAAGGCATTAAAACACTTTATTATTAACTCTAAATAACCATGTATATTACTCAATGTTACTTAGTATTTCTTACATTATTGGACCTTGAAACCCAACTTTATTCATCAATGGTAATAGGACGTCTGTTAGCGGGAGTTTTTCCTTTGAGACGTTCCTTTTTTTTTCCTTTCGGTTCCAACTTGTACTGTTTTGTGTTTCGTGTCTCAATAAAAAAAATAAAAGGAAAAAAAATAAAATAAAAATAAGCTTTAATGCTCATTCAATCACTTCAAATGGACAGGCATCTTAAAATTCAAGACAGTTTTAAGTGAAAATATGTTATTAATTTTCACATCAAATATAAATTAATTACCAATTTAAAAATTACCAGAATTTAACTTACCGAATATATAGGCAGTTGCGTAACTGGAAAGGTCAAGGAGATTTTCAAATATTTTTGGTCCAAAAAAAGTGAGACCATAATGGATAAAATGCTCCATAACAGAGAATCCAGTAGACAAAATAAACTGCCCATTCAGAAGAAGTGATTTAAGGTTTAATAACAGAACCAAAATTGATCCCTTCTGTTCTTCCTTATCTATTTCTTCTTTAGTTAAGGACATCATTCGTGAACTTCGAACTTGAAGGGCACCTAAAACAAACTGTCAATTAAATTCATAGTTTCAAATAGGGTTCTTCAATGAAGCACACTTGGTAATTCTTCCTCATATCCAAATATGATCAATGAGAGTAAAATGCAAAGGCCAGCTATTATTAGATAAGGTAACCACCAACATCCTATCCAGACAGATTCGTCCATATGGAATCTATTACTGAAAAATATTAGAATTAAATTGTGGACTACTTCACAAACTGAAAATTTGGCAGACCATTCCAATTAACAGAAATTTGGGTGCTTTAAAAGTAAGTAATATCAATTTAGAAACTTTTCAGTCAGAAAATGTCACAAAGATCTAGAACCATCTAATCCTAGGAGCATTAGAAGTTTGATGCAGGCTTGAGACACTACTATTATCCCTCATAGATTTTTGCAACACTTTGTTGGAAAAAGTTTCCTAAAAATCAAGCAACTTATATCCTTAGCTGGCCAATAAGAGAACTCTCAATGGAGTCTCCTGTCAAGTCGATACAGCGCCGCTGGTCAACCAATGGGAGAGCTTCCAACACGAGCCTCCTGACAAGTCGGCGAGAAAAAGGCCCATATAAGCATGCTCCGTCTTCGGTGGTGGAGTGCTCCCGCATGGTCTAATGGTTAAGACTTACGCCTCTCATGATGGGAGCACGGATTCGAATCCCGTTGCGGGAGCGCCGTCCTAATCATCTAGCTATGCAACGAACGTTAATGAACAATATATATAATCGGTGGTGGATTTGTCCTATTCATCAGGTTATGCTGAGGACATTAATAAAATACTACTACTACTACTTCGGTGGTGGAGCCATCGAGAGTTGCCTGTTGCACGTGAAGGAATCCTACCAGGGGGAGATCTTTAACTTAGTCATTTTCAATGACTCCCTGAGTTCTCTGATGAACTTGGAAGAAAGCAACAATGCCAACAACGACCCTGATGTTTACAGAATTATTTCTACTATTTCAGAGCTTCAAGAAAAAGGCAAAGAAGTCACACTGGTCTGGGTGCCTGCCCATGTTGGAATTCCTGGAAATGAGCAAGCGGACACCTTGGCAAAAGCTGCTACAACCAAAGATACAACTGAGTGCTGGATTCCGGCAACAATCAAGGACATAAAGAGGATCATCGACCAAAATGTCCTGCAGCAATGGCAGACCAGATGGGAAGACAAAGAAGAGAAGCACTAAAAGTTAGTGGAGAAAAGAGTGTCGGTGAAGAGCAAATTCCAATGTGCCTCAAGGAAGAAGGAGACCTTGATCTCTAAACTCCGCCTTGGAAAATGCGCTCTAAATCGATACCTCTTTAAGATGAGGCGTCACGCAGACGGTAAATATATGTATATAGGTATATATACAATACCGGCAATATCGGCGGCCCGACCCCCGAGAGTGTCAGAAGATCCAAGCGCCGAAACGCTCAAAGAAGGGGTTTCCTCTCTGAGGATTCCCTCTGGAGCTCGGACAGAGTTTCAGCTACAGTGATGCATACGGCATTTGACGCTCGGGAACAGACCGAGGGGCAATCAGGGAAGACTGGTGACAACTCAGAAAGACGGGCGACATCTCGGAAAGACGAGGACCACGCTCCTGGACTAGCAATCCTGCGTGCCAAAACATTTGCTACCAAACCAACAAAGAGAACACGCCCCCAGGACTCCATCCGAAAGGAGGGGGAGAATGACAAGTCCACCAACGACTACATGGAAATCGACCCAGCTTCACAACGGACTTTTATAGCGCAGTATACTGTGGGAGAATATCCTGTTGGACATCATACCCTTGAATGGGATCGGAGTCCTGATGCTCATACAGACTTGGCATGATGATGGCTCGGTTGCCCTTCAACGGCTGCGGCGAACGGCTACTCAGCTGTTGACAGGCCTCGTCCGCATGAGGGTCGTACCCAGAAATCCATCCTTACTAACCATGGTGGTCTGGCTTTGATTGCAATTGACTGAAGTCATTCAACTTCGTTCCCTCGATATCAACTGTACCTCGAAAGCTTTTGAATACCTAGCAGTTCAGGTCCGGTCAAGCAATGAGCACATCAACATCCTAACCATCTATAGGACAGGTGCTCTGCAATCACAGTTCTACCTTGAACTCTCAGAAATCCTTGGACGAGTGGTGATTGCTTCCCCGCGGTTCTTTGTGGCTGGTGACATCAATATTCATCTTGAACGACAGGAGGACCCGGAGAATCTGACCTTTCGAAACCTCATTGCATCATTTGGATTGAGACTTATTATTGGTGGCCCTACTCATGATCGGGGAGGAACCCTAGACATTGTTCTTGAAAGACACTCAGAGAGCATTCCACCCACCTGTGTTCTTAACTTAGACACTTGATTATCCGATCATCTCCTACTTCTCTGGACAACTACATTTCTGACCAAGCGGCCCTTCCCGGAGGTCCACCTTGTGCGTCGTTGGCGTGGACTTGATATCCACCGTCTCTCTGAGCTCATCCTGGACTCGCCTCTGTGCAGCCCGGAGATATGGACTATGACTGGTCTTGATCAGATGGCAACATTGTACAACCAGGTGCTCACTGACCTCTTGGATAAACAGCTCCCGACAGAAATCCTTCGGTCTCATGGATATCGCCAGCCTCGGTTTGATGCCCCGTGTGCGGGGGAGAGGCGAAACCTCCGCAAGCTCAGAAAGAAAAAAGATGTCGCCACAAATGATCTCAGAGCTGCCACTCGAGCTTGCTCTCGGTTCCTCCGAGAGAGGAGATATGCCTATTACTCCAAGCGAGTTCTGGAGGAAAAACATCCTGCCAAGCGCTGGCGGTTGATCAGAGAGTCGACGACCACTGGAAGTGTTGTTCCGACATTGACCTGTCCATCACCTGATGTCTTTAGCAAATACCTAAATGACAAGCTAAGTGACATAAGCAGTTCAACTAATGGAGCTCCGCCACCAGACTTCACTGACCGTCAGCAGGGTTCAGAGTTATCATGTTTTTCACAGACGTCGCATGAAGAGGTATCACGACTAATCAACTCCCTCCCAAATAAACAAAGCAAGACGGACCACATCCCAACCTGGCTTCTGGAGGATTTCTCTGAGTTAAATAACCCCTTTTCTAGTTTCATTATTTGATAAATCTCTGGCATCTGGAGAGGTTCCCGTTCTCTTCAAAGTTGCTCAGGTTAGTCCAGTGATAAAGAAACCCACCCTCGACCCATATCCAACCTCAGTGTCATCTCTAAGCTCTTGGAGCGATTGGTGCTAAAACGTATCTTGAGGCCGATGCACTACTTCCGCCAACTCAGTCAGCCTACCGTCGGCATCACTCTACTGAAACAGCGGTGTTGAAGGTGGTCTCTGATATTCGGGTGGCGATTGACATGTCTGCGGCATTTGATACAGTGTATCACAACATCCTCATTGAGAGGCTTGATCGTAATTGCCATATGCCAGATGGCATTGGACTGTCTTAGATCCTTCTTAAAAAACAGAAGTCAACTTATTGTACCTGCGTCTGCAGATCCAGTTACTCAAAACGTCTCGTCAGGAGTCCCGCAGGGGTCTGTCCTTGGACCGATTCTCTTCTCCATTTTTGTGGCAGAAATTGAGCAGCTTGTTGCTCGTCATGGCTTCCGTATGCGGACGACACGCAAATATACACATTCTGTGAGCCACACAATACGTCCCATCTTGCTCTTCGCATGGCTGAGTGTTTCAGTGATGTCGGGTCCTGGATTTCTTCGAACCGACTCAGATTGAATGGAGGCAAGACGGAGGCCATCTGGTTTCATCCTGCTTCACGAAGCATGCCCACCCCACCAGTTCAACTGTCAACGGGAGTTAGTATCACCCCATCGACGGTGGTGAGAAACCTCGATGTTTACCTTGACACATCATTGTCAATGGAAAATTCTGCCGGAAAGATCCTGCTGCAGCTTGTTTCCCTACTCTCCGTGTCCTAAGGGAGGCACGACATTCTGTGCCTCGTGAAGTCCTTACAGCCCTTGTGATCCAGCTTGTCTTGACAAAACTGGACTGCTGTAATTCAGTCCTGTAAGGCTCCAGCAAATGGGCCTAAATAAAGTTCAGGTGGTCATGAATACAGCAGCTAGGCTCATCTTTAACGCCCGGCTCACTGATCATGTGTCACCATTACTGGATGATCTCCCCATCACAAAACGAATACCTTACAAGATAGCTCTCATGGTCTACAAAGCTCACATTCATCGGTCGTCCCAATAACTACATGAACTCCTCACTACAACGGCCTCTCAACAAGGGAGGGTCTCGCTCCGCTCGTCTGACATCATTAATTTTATCATCCCAAGGACCCGCCGTGTGTCTTCGGAGACGGATCCTTCCATGCATGTGGATCGCGGACGTGGAATGATCTTCCGTCTCATGTCAGATCGTCTGAGACATTGACATTGTTCAAAAATAACCTTAAAACTCATCTATTTAACCTTCCCAGTCATTAAAATTTGGTTTTAAATCCAGCTCGCTCGACTGTAGGACTGATTGATTTGATTGCCATAGTGCCTTTTATATCCTGTCATGGATGCTTTCGGCACTTTAAATATAAGCTTTAAATAAATAAATAAATGTTCCAGACGGGCAAGAGATTGAAGATCCATAGAAGAAGAATGGGCTGTGTCCCTGTGCGTGAACAACGTACTGCTGCAAGTGAGCAGACAGATAAAACGTCGAGCGTCACCGGGCAGGATGCCAACCACAGTCTCGTGTGTGCTTCGAGTTCATCTCCAAGGTCCATTCCACCAAGACTCAAATCCCCGTCGAGCAGAGGAAAGACAGCTTGGAACGAGTTAGATCGGGCGTTAGGACAGGATTGAGAATGCTTATGAGAAGGAAAGTTCAATGAAGATGTTCACAGATTGCATCTACAACATCTGTCTAGAAAAGTTCGGGCGAATACCAACCAAACCTCCCGAAGAGACAGCAAAATACCAGAGCAGAAGACAGAGGGAGATTCAGCAACTCTGACTGGAGAAGAAAATACTTCGTCGGCGATGGAGAGAGGCGGGTGATGACCAAAGAGAGGGTCTCTCAGTCTTGTGGAGAGAGGTCAAGGAACATGCGGCTGACTTGCGTCGTGCCGTGAGGCTCAGACAGAAAAAGTACCAGAGACGCCGAGCGAGAGCCGGTTTCTTCAAAGATCCATACAAGTACGGCAGGTCGTTGCTCGACCCACCAAAGTCAGGAATTCTCAGCGTTTCAAGACTTGAGTTAGAAGAGCACCTTACCCAGACATACAGCGACGCTGTGCGCGGCATGCCACTGCAGGAGAGATTGGACATTCCGGCGGTCCCTCTGCCGACCAGCTCCTTCGCTCGAGGAAGTCAGAGGTATCGTAAAAAAGGCTAGAAACAAATCTGCGCCAGGAGCCAACGGAATCCCCTACCTGGTGTATAAGAAATGCCCAAAAGCGATGAAATGTCTTCACGTGTTCATCGAAAAGGCATGGCTAGCAGGCACAGTTAGCGATGGATGGAAGCAAGCTGAAGGCATTTTTATACCCAAAGAAAAGGACTCCCGCGACCTGAAACAGTTTAGGCAGAGTTCGTTGTTGAACGCTGAGGGAAAGATCTTCGCCACCATGGCCCAAAGACTCAAGCGATACATGATGGCAAACCAATACGTCAATGTCTCGATGCAGAAAGGAGGTGTTCCGGGCGTACCGGGGTGTATAGAACACACCACCATGATTTGGGAGGCGAGCCAAACGGAACCGACTAAGTCTGTACGTTGTGTGGTTGGATCTGGCAAATGCGTACGGAACAGTGCCCCACCAACTGATCTGGAGAGCGCTGGGAACGCACCATGTGCAGAAACCTATGACCCAGATCCTTTAGAACTACTTCGACGGTTTCGAAATGAGGTTCACCACCAAAAGCTTCATGACAAGACGGGTCCAACTAAAGGTTGGCATTGCCATGGGATGAGCCATCTCGCCCGCCCTCTTCGTATTGGCTATTAAGGTCATTCTTAACGCAGCAGAGGCACACATCGGCGGGGGTCTGCACATGCCCCAATCAAGGCATTTATGGACGACACCACCCCCATCACGAACAGAAAGCAGGTGATGCAAAGAACTGTAAACAAAGTAAACGACCTCATCGGGTGGTGCAGAATGGAGTTCAAGCCCGCGAAGTCCAGAAGCCTCGTCCTAGCACTTCGCGAAAATGTGTTCTTTTTGTGGCGGACCAAAGAATCCCTACCGTATCGGAAGAAATAGTAAAAAGCTTAGGAAGGATATTCGACGCAGATTTGTCAGACAAAAAACAGGAGGAAGTCGTCAAGAAGCAGTGCAAGGAAGGGATGGATGCAATCAAGAGAGCCCCGTTGCCACGAAAATACAGTTCGTGCTGCTGCCAAGACTCCTGTGGCCCCTCATCATTTATGAGATTGGTCTTCCCTTCTTGGAAGGGTTAGGGTTAGGCTTAGTCACTGGAGAAGAGCATCAGCCATAGAATCAGAGTATGGCTGGGATTTCCACCGGGGTTATCTTCGATTGCTCTGTAAAGCAAAGTGCACAGCTGCGGTTGCCGCTGAGATCCATTGCCGAGGAATACAAGTTGGGGAAGATCAGAACGCAGTTGAGGATCAGCAATTCCGCGGACTCAAATATCCGCGAGATCAACCCACTGCTCAGATCAGGAAGGAAACTCAAGGCCCAAGAAGAAATCAGAAAATCAGAAGAAGCCTTGAAGTTTGAAGAGATAAGGGGCCAAATCCAGCATGACCGCCACAGCGTGGGCTGGAATCACTTCACAAGATGGTCCAAAGAAGATGGGAAAGCGGGGATAGGGATATACATCCCATAGAAAGATTTGAAGCTCAGTATCAGAACTTCAAGTCACAGCAGCATCAGCTCCATGGAACTAGCAGCCATAGAGAGTTGCACGTGAAGGAATCTTACCAGGAGGAGATCCTTAACTTAGTCATTTTCAATGACTCCCTGAGTTCTCTGATGAACTTGGAAGAAAGCAACAATGCCTATAACGACCCTGATGTTTACAGAATTATTTCTACTATTTCAGAGCTTCAAGAAAAAGGCAAAGAAGTCACACTGGTCTGGGTACCTGCCCATGTTGGAATTCCTGGAAATGAGCAAGCAGACGCCTTGGCAAAAGCTGCTAAAACCAAGGATACAACTGAGTGCTGGATTCCGGCAACAATCAAGGATGTAAAGAGGATCATCGACCAAAATGTCCTGCAGCAATGGCAGACCAGATGGGAAGACAAAGAAGAGAAGCACTATAAGTTAGTGGAGAAAAGAGTGTCGGTGAAGAGCAAATTCCAATGTGCCTCAAGGAAGAAAGAGATCTTGATCTTACCATGCTTTCCAGACTGCCACATTATTGAAACCATTTACATATTACTACTACCAAAGCTGAAATTCAAAGTTCAATAAGCCAAAAATAAATTTTAGTTACCAAAGCCAACTTACCAAAAGTAATAATTCCAGTTTAGGTTTATTAAAGTAATGTATTAATAAATAAAATCTATTATACAACTGGTTGCTGTTAATGATACAAAAAGTTATTGTTTCTAATAATAAATTATAGTATTTTTGGTCAGAATTGTACATGTAAAGCTTCAAAGTCATACTTACCCTATCACAAATAAATTGTTGAATTTGACAAAATATGTTAATCATCAAAACATAACAAAATATTGATGCTGACAACAGTAATTATAATGGTTTCAATAATAACAATAACCATAATTTAGATAATAATGATAACGATAATAATAATATCGTTTGTTTACGTCTAGCCAATATTGCATCATCCAAAAATTTATTCAAATTTCTGAGTTACTGAAGAAAAATCATTAATATCTCTGAGTTTGTGCAGTTCTGCCCTGCGAGTTTTGATGAAGTCCAGAGGTTGATCAGTTCTCTTCCTGGCAAGCAATGTGGCCTTGATCCCATACCAACCTGGCTTCTCAAGAGACTTTCCCATT
>MPNW01000882.1:13132-23177 GCA_011800805.1 Hirudo medicinalis
AGGGAGACCGTTCATTCTACGTCTGTGGACCCAGGATATGGAATTCCCTTCCAACCGAAGTCCGTGTTGCACCGACAATAGAACATTTTAAAAAACTACTTAAAACCTACCTGTTCAGTCGATCGTCCTGAATTCAATTTTTGATTGTTTTTGTTTTTAATCATTACTTTTTACTCTTACTCAATGATTGAACTTAATTGCTGGCGATGTTTGTCATAGTGCCTGCACATCCCATTGGGATAACTTGTGCACTCTAAATATGGGCTAAATAAATGTAAATGTAAATGTAATGTAATATTCAGTTATTCAGTGATTGTTTTGTAAAAGAATTTGATTTAAATCGATCGTCCGCAATTACAATTAAACTCAGCTTATGTTCTCGAAAATGCCGTTGGGTAAAAAACTCAAAGCTAATCGAATAACAAACAAAAAATTGTGCGAGAAATGCTGGGATTAAACTTGTGTGAAAATTGCTTCAAATGCAAATGAGGAAAGATTGAAATAATTAGCTGTCACTTTGGAAGATCCAAGCAAGACTCATGAATGCCTCACTGAAATTCAAGATAT
Source organism: Hirudo medicinalis (assembly GCA_011800805.1). Lineage (NCBI taxonomy): Eukaryota > Metazoa > Annelida > Clitellata > Hirudinida > Hirudinidae > Hirudo > Hirudo medicinalis. The sequence continues at coordinate 13,700 of MPNW01000882.1, forward strand.
TAAGAAAATACTTCGGGAAAGAGTTTTGATTTAAAAGAACTAAATAATTTAATATATGCTGTGGCAACAGTTCTTGCAGAGGAAAGAGCAGAAGAAAGAAATCCAAGACATCAAAATGGAAAAGTAGAAAACAATCCAAAAAACAATCAACAATTATCGAAAAGATCTTGCACTGATAAAAGAATTCAGAAAAGGAAATCTCAGTCAAAATGTAAAAAATAAAGTGATGACAATATGTAACAAATTAACAATGACACTAGACCAACTTGATGAAGTCCAAACCATCAGTTTTGAAGATGAAGGCAAAAGCCCAACGATTAAGAACATTTGACAAACGAAGCACTCAATGTAATCAAAACAATCTGTTCAATAATGATATGAAAAAGTTTTACAGAATTTACAGAATAAATATTTAATTATGAAAGAACAGCAAATTGAAATAAAAGATCCTCCATCATTAATTGAAATAGATAATTTCTGGAGACAAATTTTAGAAAATGACTTAAGGCACAGACAAGAAGCAAACTGGATTGAGGAAGAAAAACATGTCATTTAGAGGAGAATGAATGGAGTGATTTCACACTTGAATAAATAACTCGAGCCACAAAGCAAACTTCAAATTGGAAATCCCAGGATTGGATAAGCTTCATAATTTTTGGATTTAAAAGTTAATAGCAGTTCATCCCATGCTGACTGTAATGTATAATAACATAATGAAAAACAAATCACTCCTACCAGATTGGTTAACAACAGGCATATATTTTTGCTTTCCAAAGGATAAGACACCAAAGACCTGGGTCGATATAGACCAATAACATGCCTTCCCACGATGTTCAAATTCTCACAAGTGCAATAAAAAGCAGAATATATGACTACCTTGTTAAGAATAAAATATTTCCCCTGGAACAAAAATGTCATCTAGAGGTTGTAAGGATCAACTTCTGCTGAACATGGCAATCACTCATTCAGCTAAAAAAAGAAAAGAAGGAACTAAGTATGGCCTGGATTGATTATAGAAAGGCTTTTGACAGCGTTCCACATTCATGGATAGTAGAAGAAAATCTACAAAGTTTACCCTGTTACTAGAGAATTCATCAAAGGCTCAATGACAAAGTGGAAAACAAAAATGTGCCTTCTTTTCAATAAAGGCATATTAGTCACATAACCAATAATGGTCAAAAGAGGATTTTTTTCAGGGTGATTCACTCTCATCATTGCGGTTTTGCTTGGCTTTGTTTCCCCTCACTCAGCTTCTAAATAAGCAACAATGTGGGTATGCTATTTATGGCCAATGTATTACACACCTGTTATACATGGATAATTTGAAACTGTTCATGAAAAATGAAGATCAACTGAAACAAGCATTAGCCATTGTTAAAAACTTTAGCAGTGATATACAGAAGACATTCGGATTGGGTAAATGTGCTACTGTCAATATTAGATGTGAAAAGGTCAAAGCAATGGCATTGACATTGATCAAGATACCCATATTAGAAATATTGATGCAGAGGAAACTTACAGATATTTGGGAATGGAAGAGATTGGAGTAATAAGGCAGCAATTGATGAAAGAAAAAATAAAGAAAGAATATTATCACAGAATAAAAAAGATTCTAAAGACTCGGTTAAATGCAAAAAATAAAATATTAGCCATTAACTGCCTTGCACTTCCAGTAATAAGTTATAGTTATGGGATAGTAGAATAGCTCAGATCTGATTTATAAAAAAATTTAGGAAAACAAGGAAATTGCTGACTCTGGGTGGAACACATCATTCAAATGCTAATGTTGATAGGTTATACTTTAATAGAATAGATGGAAGTAGAGGTCTTCTCAGTATAGAAAACTCCTTTGAAAAAATGTTTGACTTGAATATTATTATCCAAGGAAAACAAGACAAATTTGTTGAAATTATCGAAATCGCAGAGAGAAATAAAAGAAAGTATTCCATCTCAAAAGAGGCTGAAAAGATAAATGAACTTTATTCAATTACCAACAATCAGACACTAGATAAACAACAATTTAAACAGGTAATAGAGAAAAATCAAGACTAATACAAGAACAAATCACTTCATGCCCAATTTATAAATAACATAAATAGAGCAGGAGTGGATTTAGCAGGAACCTGGAAGTGGCTAAAAGGTTCAGGACTAAAAATTGAAACTGAAAGTCTGATAGTAACTGCACAAGAGCAAGCTCCAAATACAAAATACTTTCAAAAAAAGATATTAAAGCAACAAATAGAAGGGACATGCAGAATTTGCCATAACCAGGTTGAAAGTATCAGTCATATAATATCTGGTTGCTCAATATTAGCACCCAGCACCAATATTAGCAATATTTGGATAAATTAAGTGAAGAATTTGCTACTTTGAAAGACAGCTTGAATGAAACCATTCTCCCAGTCACAAGATCCACAGAAATAAAAAGACTGAAATGAAAGGTCTGATTTATTCAAGAACAATGTCGATCTTGTCAAGAACTTAAAGTGTCCACAGAAGACAGTTGATACAAGCACCAACTTGAACATTAATTTAGATAGAAACTTGAGAAGGAACAATCTTGTTTTCTACAATCTGCCAGAGAATGAGAAAGATACCAAGATGAAATATAAAGAATTTCCAATTAAATTGATGAAGTTTTTTGGATTAGATTTTGAGTTTCAGAAAGATGTCTCCAGTTTTGCCAGAATGGGAAGAAGGCTGGTTGAAGCCCCAAAGAAAGTGTCAGCCATTGATAGTGAAATTTTACAGTTTAATGACAAAAAATCTGATAATAGAAAGTAGCTACAAACTGAAGAATGAAACAAAATTTAAATCATTACTTTGTGAGTCATGACCTGTCAAAGTTAGACAGAGAACACTGCAAAAATCTGTTTAAAAAAAAGCTAAAAAAGAGAAAGGGAAAACTGGAGAAATTTGTTTACAATGTAAGAGGTGGACTGGGATCATTCCATGTGGTCTTGGTTAGGAGAAAGAATTTTTGATTCTGAAAGAGTCAAGTAAAGAAACTGAAAACTTAATAGTTGAAAGTTGAGCAATCTACAACAATAGAACATTCAAAAAACCAACCTAACAAACAAGATTTAATAATCAAAAGTGAATTTAACCAGTGTTACAGATTGAAACCTGAAGACTCTAAGACATATATTAGGGCCCCAACTCAAAATAAACAGACACAGTTGGACTAAAGAACAGTACAAGGAAGTTATTTGGACATATTATTAAGCAAAATCTGCAGGCAGTGAGGGAATAACTGTGAGCACGCACAATGTGTGGAGAGACAGGAATCCAGAAATCTTCCCAGGAATGAACCCAAACAATTTGAGTAATCAAGATTTATCATCAAAGAAAATAAACTCACAGCTGTTGAAATTGAGCAGATAGCAGCAGATGTAGCATATAGAACTGAAAAATATCAATGTATTGATGATGATCATGCCTACCATAGACCAGTGGCACCACATGTTATGAACCAACCTATCAGCAGCTCAGAGAAGGAAAAGACAGAAGCAGAAGACATCAAAAGCATGGAGAAGAAAATCTTTATGAAATTCAATGAAGCGAGATATTGCAAGTTTGAGGAAAGGAAGACGTTAAATAAAATAAAAAATATAAAACTAGTTTCCAAAGAGATGGAATTGGCAAACAAGGCACTGAGTAATATTACCACGAACATCACATGGATCTAACTGAGGTCAATGTGTGGATTTACGCGACTGCGGCTGTGATTGCAGGGAGAGACATGAAACCAAAAATGGTGGATATCGATTCGAAGTCCCAAAATGGAAAATCAGAATAAATAAAATCATAAACAAGTACAAAAAAGAAATGGCCACAATAAAGCAACTCAAAAAAGGGAACACCAGCCAAAAAGTCCAAAACAAGATGATGGCCATATGTGAAAAATTGGCCTTGAGCCTGAAACAAATTGACGAACTTGAGAATAATGTAAGAATGAACAAAGATAAAGAAGATACAGCAAACACAGTGCCATATTTCAACAAAACAAACTGTTCGTAGATGATCAGAAAAAATTTTATAGAGAAATCAATAAAGATCAGATAGAAGTAAGATAAAAGCCAGACCCTACTGAAGTGGAAAAATTTTGGAAGAAAATATTGGAAAAAGAAGTAAGACACAATTGTCAAACAGAATGGATTCACAAAGAAAAAATAGCCCAAGCAAATTTCAGAGTGATTAATGGAGAGAATTCGAAGAGGTGGAACTTAAAAAAAGAATTAAATTCTCACAGAATTGGAAGTATCCTGGATTAGTTAAGGTACACAACTTTTGGTTAAAATATTTGGTGTCAATTCATGGTCAATTGATCTCTGGTTATAATGAAATAATGAAACATCCAAATAAATATAACTGAATGGTTGACAAAAGGAATTACTTACTCGCTGCCAAAATCACAGGATACTTCATAACCGAAGAATTACAGACTGATAACATGTTTACCAGTAATGTACAAAATCTTGACTGCATTGATGTCGGAAAGGATTTGTTATCGTCAGAAAAACGACATCTTGCCAGAAGAGCAGAAAGGATGCAGAAAAATAAAAAACAATGCAAGAGGATGCAAAGATCAGTTACTTATTAGTCAGATGGTGATGCAGCGTGCAAAGAAATTCAAAAAAGATCTGTATGTTACTTGGATAGACTATAAGAAAGCGTTTGACAGCATCCCACACTTATTGTTTAAGCAAATAATGGAAACATTTAAAATTAAAGAAATTATCAGAAATTTCATTGAATGCTCATTGCTTAAATGGAAGACCACAATGATGCTGACAAGTGGAGACGGATGTTTAAAAACATTTTTATTAGACGAGGAATATGTAAGGAGACTCTTTGTCATCGTTGCTATTCTGCATGACTTTGATACCATTATCCAATGCTCTGAGGAAAAAGGATACATTATTCATGAACAGCAGATAAACTATTTGTTATATATGGAAGATTTGAAGTTATTTGCTGCAAATCATGAACATATGAAAACAAACTTGAGAATTGTTGAAAAATTTAGCAAAACATTAAAATGGAAGTTGGAATAGAAAAATGCACTACAGTTGAGATAAAGCAAGGAAAAGTCATGCAAGGAAAGAATATTCAGCTCACAGATTCCCACCAAATTAGATCACTCGAAGTAGATGAATTTGATAAATGTCTCAGGATGGAAGAAAAAAAGTAATTTAAACAACAGTCATGAAAGAAAATGTAAAAAAATAATGTTACCGATGAATAAGAAAAATATTGACAACCCAACTCAATGCGAAGAACAAAATCAAGGCCATTAATAGTTTTGCAATACCAGTCCTTACTTATGGCTTCGGAATAATCCAATGGCTAAAATCGGAGATTGAGAAAATCAACAAGACAAGAAAAATTCTGACCATCAATGGAATGCACCACCCAAGAGCTGACATGCAAAGGTTGCATATTTAAAGAAAGAATGGAGGTAGAGGGTTACTTGAGGTTTGGTCAGTGTATCAGCAGGCTATACTGAGACCATCAGAATATATCGAATCAGAAAATAGGTCAATCCAAATAGTAAAACTGAACAACAGTCTCAAGAAAAAATACTCACTCTTGAAAGAAACAAGCAAAATTCAAAATAAATACATGCTGAAGAATATTGGAATGAAAATGACCGATGAATTAACAAAAAGGATGCAAGTGGAAAAATTGAAAGAAATAAAGAGAAAGCCCCTACATGGACAGGAATATGGAAAAGGCAGGAATTAGTAAAGAAATTACAGTTTCATGGCTCAATCGCAGTGGATTGAAAGGGGAGACTGAAAGTTTAATCATAACAGCACAAGAAAACAAGATATTACCAAAAACACATATTGAAGAAAGATATGAGCAGCACATGCAGATTGTGCCATAGATCGGAGGAACATGTAGGACACATAATTGCTGGATGTCAGATGCTTGCTCCAACAGAATATACTGAAAGACATAATAAAGTTGCTGCTTACATCCATTGGAAAATATGTAAAAGTTTTGATGTTCCAGTAACTGAGAAATATTATTTACACAAACCTGAGCCTGAGGTGAGTATCGATGATATCACTCTCATGGGGGACCAAGGCTTACTCACAGACAGAACAATTCCTGCTAATAGACCGGACATCATATTTTTGGATAGAAAAGAAAATTATTGTCTGCTGATTGAAATTTCCATACCTGATGATCAATATGTTATGAGGAAACTAAATGAAAAAATTCTTAAATATAAAGATTTGCAATTAAGGTCAGCAGAATGTGGAAAGTTGAAGTAAAAACAACACCAGTTATCGTGGGGGCACTGGGAACGAAAGCTGCAGGAAAGAGTTGGAGATGATACCAGGAAAACAGAGTCAGTAAGAGGTGCAGTAGATTGCATTAAATGGAACAGCGCACATACTCAGAAAGATTCTAGGATAACATTGAAATTTCAGTTAAATAAGAATGATTGATTTTTTTTACTTTTTAGATTTAAGTTGAAATTGTTTTTATTCTATTGCCTGTGGACTCTTGTTGAGACCTGGCATCATTGACTTTCCAGCCGTTGCAGTTGAGTTGAATGAATAAAATAATAATAATAATAACAATCAATGGCTCAGTCAAACCTTGTGATGTCATATGAATGGAAATCAACAAACAAATTCATAAAAATGGAGGAAATTAGGGCTCCAACAACAGGTCCAAGAATGAAAAAAAATTTTAAGATTGCTGAAAGTAAAAGTAAATAGGCTTAAATCTGATTTTTTTAAACAATTAATGAAATTGTTTTGAAATCTACAATTAATATAAAATGCATAAAAGGTCAGTGAGAGCATTGGAGAAAGGAACTGCTAGGATTCATGAAAACAATTACCAAACCATCATTCTTATTCTAATGAATAAGTTTTATAATGTGCTTTATCTTCATTCTACCTTTGCCTAAAAAGTTCTAGAAAATGTTAATTTTATGTATTGAATAATTCATCCAATGACTTACAATAGTTCTTATGAGATTAAATGAAGGAAACCTGAGTAATATTCAATCTGATCCTCCATAACATTATCATTTACAAAGACTAGAGAGCAAGTCAGTATAGGCATGCTTGCAAATCCAATCAAAAATCTCCCAGTGAAAAACAAGGGAAAATAAGTGGATATCTCCAATGTACAAGTTGACTGTCCTGAATATTCACTGTAGTCACAAAGTTTGACCATATCAGCATACTTCCTCTCATCCCAAAAGCTTGGGTAATAAGTTGGAGAAAAATGCTGTGGCAAGAAGAATATAACACATCCTATTCCAGTCACCATCAAAAAGGTGCTGATTACAAGCGGCCTATGGGTCCTTTAAGAATGAAATATAAACATATATCAAAACAAAGTACAAAACAAAAACTCAAGATTAAAAACAAAGAATAATCATGCGGAACAATTCCTTGCAAATTTTATGAATTACATATTGATTTAATCCAGTTTTCTTCATGCTCAATCATTAAAAATGTAAATCTAGCTTAATAGTTTGATAATTAATGTACTATTAATATTTCAAGCTTATAATTTCCATCATTCAAGTAAATTGTAATACCACTGACTTACTCTTTCCCAAATGCCTGTATGAAGAGTAATGAAGCAATGGCTCCAAATTCATGGGCAATAATAATTAGGGAACTTGTCTCACTTGAAAAGTTGTAACGTCTCTCGAGGGTCGAAACAGTGACCCCGAGAAGGCCATTAGCAGTACTGGATAGAAAATTGGCAAAGCAGAGCAAAAAGAGGACTAGCTTTACATTATTGAGACATTGGAGTCTTGCTGGTCTGCATTCACTACAACCATATCCTTCTATATCATCATCTCTCTGTTATAAGTGAAAATAAATAAGCAAATTGCCAAAACTAAACTTAAATAAAATAAAATTTTTAGTAAAGTGTAAATACACCCATGAAGTCAACATTAATCATAATTATTCGAACCATAATTCGATTTTTAAAATATCATGTTTGGATGCTCAGAAGTTTAAGTACCTTGCGTACATTGTGCCAATAATGCCATTGGGTAGTTAAAAAACAATATTCGAATGTACTCACGCTCCCACTTTCAATCGAAAAACTTGACACTCCCACATCAGCAACTGACCGTTTATAGATTTCTGGTAAATTTAGCATATTCTGATCCAGCGGCCCTCCGAATAAAAAACAAAATGTCACTAAAGAGAAATTGTAAATACATTCCAATGTAATCAAAACATCCAAATATCCAAATTTCCTTACTGAAGTAATGAGCTCAGGCATTTTCAAAACGAAGCCAAAAGACAATCGTTTATATTGTGAGCTGAATCTAGCTTTTGAAAAAAAACCTTGTCATGTTAAATAAGTAGGCTGGCCGAAGCCTGGCTAAATGCTCATTACCTGTTTTGCGTTTTGTTTCCAACTGGAATTTCAGCCGGCTCTGACGTACGTGAGTAAGATTCACATGTAAAAATAATAATTATAATTCCTATGCAAAAATGCAAATCATTATGAATCAAATGAATCACACCTAGACTAAAGCGACCATTATTTCAAACCACGCTATTCAACGTACTCATTTAAAAACGGCAAGTGGACTGATATTAGAACACCTCGCCCCTAAATAAAATTTAAAAAATATTTTCTGGATATTTTAGATAATTAGTTACTGAAATTTAGTAGTCTGCTTCACAATGGCGAATTTTAAAACTACTCTTTCGTATAAGCCAATCGGAAAGCGTTAAAATATTATAAGTTTAAATTATTCAAGACTTATTTTAAAAAATAATTTTAATATATTAAACTAAGTTCACGTTGACATAATTTAATATTTTAAAAATACATTTTAATATGATTCACTTTATATTCATTCTTCCTGACCAATGATGTGTTATACAAAAAGGCCTTGAATAATGAAATTTCTTGAGATTTAAGCAGGCTCTGCAGGTTAAAGTTGTTGGTTTGGAGAGACTTGCTCGCAGAAGAGAAAATTATTTCGAAAAGACAGGGAAAACACAGGAACCAAATAAAATAATTCAAGGGTCAGCCTTAAGGAAATGCAGGCTTCCGCTATCGGACTGACCCTTATTAACACATCACAAGTAGGCACCATAAGAACCAAAAGTAAACAAATGAACTACTTAAGGGATACTGCGCAATATGTAAAACTTGTAAGACTTTTTAAACAACAGAATATTGAAAGGACAAGATTGAAATTGATCTTTAATTGATAATGGAATTGAAGAGTATAATCTTGGACCATAACATTGAATAGAAAAGAGTTTGAAAGTAGATTTAGCAAATGAGAGACTATATTCATGTGTGGAAAGAAGAAAGTGAATAGGGTTAATGTAGTTTGTAGGAGCACACGCACACGCACACAGCACAAAGATGCGCGAAGTCATTGGAGAACTTCGTCCCGCATGTGGCCAGCTTCGAGTGTACCAAGCTCCAGCAGCAGAACGAAGAACTTCGTCCTAGA
>MPNW01000882.1:46639-56932 GCA_011800805.1 Hirudo medicinalis
TTACGCTTGACTGTTTTACTTTAGCACTGTGGTTTATGAAAAAATATTTATGTGAAACTTCGTTATAGTTTTATATCTTAACGAGTAATTGATCTGACTCTCGTCACTCACATTTACAGCATTCCATTGCATCAACATCACCACCATCATTATAATCAGTATCATAACCACCACCACCACCATCATCATCATCATCATCACCTTTCCACAGTCAGTGTCAACGTGTCGTTCTTGACTGCTCCAATAATGTCAGCAGCCTGCTGATGGGTTAGGAACTTCGTCTGTCGATCGAAAATCTTGGTGATGACGTCACCAGGTTGGAGTCCTATCGATCCAGCTGGACTACCTGGGACCACCTGGAAAAGTTTGAATCCATCATCGTAACCATCATCATCGTCGTCATCATCACCAGCGTCGTCGTCATCATCCACCTTCGTGATAAAAGTTTGTACAAAAGTAGGCCTGCTTAGCAAGTGGTCAATAAGGAGTGCTAATAGCACACAATTTATGTGGTTAAAATTTTTGTGGTTACAATTTATAGTTTAGTTTCCATTTGCAACGTAACCATTTGTTTATTTATTTTCATAGACTTTCTCATGGTTTTTCAATAATATTTTCATATTTTCATAATAATTCGGCTGAATTTGAGTTACCAATTTAAGATTTTAATTAAGGATAGCCGAATGGGTTAAAATACAAAAGAAATAAAATACTTTCACATTGTGCCTGATATAAACAATACATTTATTTCTCATGTAAACACGAAATATAACAAACATCAATATTCATAAACAGATTTTAGAGTTTTCTAAAACAATGAGAAAGAAATGAAAAACCCACTGCTGATATTAGGAGCGGTCCCCCAGAATTGTAGCCACCTTCGACCCTGAACCCCCACGGCTGATTGGTTGCCTGTCTCACTACTTTCGCCATAAATATATCTACTTCCTCGGCCATGTTGTCTCGAAATTGAGTAATAAAGTTAATTATTTTGTTATTAATTAATTTTTTTTAATTAGTTAACTCCGAATGCAGCTGAGCGAAATCTTAGCTTGAGTTCGTAGCACTCGGGAGAAGCACTTGTTCTTATAAACTCCTCCCTTGTTCTTTCCCTGACCATCCATCCATTCTTAATATGGAGATGAGATGAGTTTGATGTCATTTACTGCTGACATGAGGAACGTTGAAATGCAATGCACGTGTTTGTCAGGGCATTTGTTTGTGTGGGATGCTTTCTTTGTATGCTTATTGATATGCGCAGTTTTATGTTTGCTTGCAAGGGTCCATAAAATGCTCTGCGTCAGTGAATCAGTGATTTTTGGAATGAAGATCCTTTCGACAACCATTTGCAAATAATTGAGTATAATATTTTCAGGTGGTTTTTCTCAAATTTAAAATTATAACCAGTTGCAATTTTGGCAAGATTTCAATAATTTATGAATACATTGTGAAACTATTTATAATAGTACATAACGTTATGTGTATACATGTATATAATCATTATTATAATTTTAATAATAATGATATTATTATTGTAGTTCTTTATTAATGGCAATATTGTTGTGGTCAACGTGGTCAGTATGTGATTGTTTTATTTGTTCTCATCTTATTGCTCACCTATTCCCTCTAAATATATTTTCATGCACCAAATCGGTGTCCCGGTTTCAATCAATCACTATTGACCTGATAGAATGATTGACAGGTTTAACGAAAGGTGCCTGGATGAAAGCATCCAACCAGGGCAGTTCAATAATAATTTAATCAGTTTTAAGTAAGTGAAAGGAATGTCTGCTCATATCATGTGTTTGCTTGTGTTGCTGTAAACATATTCTATTCTGGTGACGATAACAACAGAAGGATTATAATACTCTGACTATTCCTAAAATCTTGAAACAAATGTTCGCAATTTAAATAATTTTCAGTCGCAAAATTTAAACAATTTCAAATGCATTCCACTCCCATACAAGATGAATTGTTTATAACTGGTTGACGTCATCACTATCAATTTTTGCTATTACCATAGTTATCAATACCATTATTATCGTCGTCATCATCATCTTGTTAATGAAACATAATATATCATAACTAATAATTAATAATTAATAACTAATTCCCCCGTTATATTCTTCGACGTCATCACGCAGTGGCGTCGGATTCAAAGATGTTTCGATTTTTTCCAATTTAACGAAAGTGATTTAATTTGTAAATTGCGATTGATGGAAGAAAAACTAATATTGTTCTCTAAGAATCAACAAGAAACAATGCTTGAAATGCACAACTCAGTCTTTGATTGAAATAAAACACTCTTCGCCGATGTTTGTGTCTGATTTCTTTGCAAAACAATCCACATTAAGTGCACATCTTCNTCTCTAAGAATCAACAAGAAACAATGCTTGAAATGCACAACTCAGTCTTTGATTGAAATAAAACACTCTTCGCCGATGTTTGTGTCTGATTTCTTTGCAAAACAATCCACATTAAGTGCACATCTTCCCATTCTTTCTGAAGCAATTTGCACTTAAATGTAATCTGAAGTGTAATAGTGATAAAATGCTCTCAGAGGGGCACATGCATATGATTTGAAGCAATATTTCCAATGTTATTAATTTAATTAAATTTTTTGACATTTAATCAAAGATTGAAAGTGTTTAAAATTGTTCATCGAATTTAACGAATATTTTATGGAATGACTTGAATTTCAAATATGTCGTCCGAAGCTTTGCGCAAAATATGCAACTGTGCACATTAGTAATTGTTGATTACTTAGATTAAATTTTAAATAGTTAAATTATATTTTAATTAATTTCACTTTAACAATTAATACAATTAACAATTGAATGCAATAATTTGATTTTTGTTGCAGTTTTATTGTAAAAGACAAACACAACTTCAAATTTCCAAAAACTTTACATAAGTTATGGCGCGGTGGAAGTTGATTGAAAATGGAATAAAAGACCTTGTTTTGTCTCTTGGAGGATCTGAGGTGCGATTAAATTAGCAACTTTATCAGTTTTAAAAAGTTTATTTATTCGTCAGCTGTTTCGTACATAGTTTTCAACATTCGTTAGATCGGCGAGGAAAATGTAAAGCTGTGCATAGAATTTGCACTCCCTCACTTAAAACATCACAATTTCTTAGATACGGACGAGAAGAAAGTGGAAAGAAGCATTCAAGGGTAATTAACAATGTCATTGTTAATGCTGTTTTAATTGACTTAAAGCAATTGGAAAGATATGATAATTTAAAGATAATCTTTTAGGATTCATGATAAATTAGCCATCCACAATCTGCAGACAAAGGCTGACCTTTTGAAAGAGTACTGCCAACTCTTCCTTAAGGGTCCATTGTCAAAAGAAAATGACAAGGGAAATGTTGGTTAAATATATTTAATAAATAACTTTAGATCCATTTATTAGTTTCTGCAAGGTTATCTGTTAAACAAATTTGAGCATTTTGTTTTCTTTGGAGCAGTCGACTTTGCACTACTCCTTGCTTCACTTGTTGCTCCTGACATCGGCTTCACCAACAGAAGACAAGGTTCAATATGGAAGAGTTGTGACTCAACAGGAGAAGCCAAGTATGAGAAATTATATTATTATATTATATTATATTACATTAAATTACATTATATTATATTACATTATATTACATCTTTAAATCAACAATGCTTATAATGTTTCATTTGCCAGTTCATAACATTCTCCCATAATTACTTGGTTTTTGGACTTGGTTTTATTAATATTGAGCATTTGTTGCATTGGGAGTGCATATTATTGTCATTACCTGTCAAAGGATCGGTTCGTTTCGTGTCATTGCGTGCGTGTTATTTCATTATTAATAAACTTATAATTCAATAATTTTTAAATGTTTTGATTGTTTTTCAAATTTTTATGTGAAATCAAAATGCACGAGTCGATTGGTTATTTAGGCACGTACCAAAAGTTTGACTGGGGTGCTTATCTTTGGGAGGGTGAAGACGGACCCAATGACCTTGGCTTTGATGACGAAACTGATGATGACATTGACACATTTCAGGTTTTTAGATTTAAAATTGCCAGTTCTTTGATTAAACTACTTAAATTATTTTTTTAAATTAAAATTAAATTATTGTATCTTGCATTTATTATTATTATTATTATTATTATTATTATTATTAATATTTCTCATGAAACCTTTTCACAGGGTTGTCTTAAAGTCTGCCATCAATTAAACATTTTTGAATCTTAAAAGTTGGGTATTTCATGAAATTTAATCCGCCGAGTTGATTGGATTGTCAGAATGATTATGAATTTCATCGTTTTAAAGTATTTTTATGCTGATTTACTTTAACAATGATGGACTTGTTGCAGGACATTTCAGATGTTATGACATTTGAAAATGATGAAGCTGATGATGCTTGCTTAGTTAAGTCGTTAGCCGATAAAGAGAGTCATGCCTTTCGGGCAGCAACACATACCAGAGACACATTTGATGTTAAGGATGTCATTAGCAACAACATCCTTCATGAAGTTATCGATCCTCAAGACAGGATCTCCAAATCTCAGAAGTGGCTTCAGGACCATGTTATGCCACCCTATTGGTCAGAAAATGTGAGTCATTCCAGCTCGACCAATAATAATTTCAACAGAAGTTCGAGGCTTCTCAGTGATTGGTGAGTTGGTTGAACCTTTAATTTGTGCCTTCAAATCTAATTGATGAGTTCTCAAACAAATGTTTGCAAGCTATTTATAAAAAGTTGCAGGATGTTAGATATTTTTACTTTTTGTGACTTACACGTGTAGTCCATTTCATTTATATAGTGCCATAAGCATAGCATCAGAGGTGTGTTTTTGTTAACCATTTATGTGGCGCTCCCTCCCGAGGGCGCTCGTGGCTTTCCGGGGTGGGTTTCGAACACGAGGCAAGGCGACCATTGCCGTTACCGCCGCACGCAGGAAAGCAACCCGTTCGGCCAACCTGCACTCCAAAAGACTTGTTATCAAATGGTGTATAACATTGCCTCGTTTAACTAAATAGTTGGCTGTTTAATCACTAGATTAGTTGGTTATGTAATAGCTTGTTAGTAATAAATTATTAGAATAAATTCTAATACTAACTGTTCAATGTGTTAGGAATGGTTACCTCTCCTCAAAATCGTGCATTGATCTGACCAAGAACCAGAGCCTGCTGACCGAATATCAAGTCGTTAGAGAGGTCCTTTGGTGAGTTTGTCGGAATGGTGGCAGTGGCCGAAGAAATATTTTACATTTACCCCATTTAACATGAATGTGAATTTATCATTCTTTTTTGACACATGCATTCTTATTTTTTAAATAATTTGTAATTAAAAAATTCTGTTTAAATATTAATATTAATAATAATAATAATAATTAGTTGTTATTATTTAATTAATACGTAATTCTCATGTACTGGACTTTAATTTATCTCATTTTGAACCTTTTTCTGTTGATTTCATTTCGATGAAAGGATGTTGAACGGATTTGAAAATCTCTTCGCATTTCCCTGGGATGGTTTCAGATATCATGTCAACGTGGATGTTGTGGTGTCTCACCTTGCAGAGGTTAAGATCATTATCATCATTTCGTCATCGTCGTCGTCACGGATTGATCATTCTGCTTGTGAATTGTTAGCTGATTAAGCATTTAATTATTTGAACTTAAATCTTGACAAAGAAACATTTATTTCAAAATGGAATGCTGTATGGGTTGGTAAAGATAAACTGATCTTAATTTAAGATCATCATCAATATCATCATCATCATCATCACCATTCCTCTAATCAAACCAGAGTTCGCTGCACCACCTTTTGGAAGAGTTTGCCGCTCATGGCAGCATGGTAAAATGCATCAAGGAGTTCATCGAGGTAACCTCCCGCAAGGTCCTTTCTTTCCGAGAGGCTCGCCACGAGGACGACCCCGGAGTTCGAGGTCTCGGGGCCTTGTTCTCCTTCTCTACGATCACTCAATCTCACCAGGCATTTGCATCTGCATTGTCGTCACAGCTGAATGACATCACGTCGAAATTTCTGGAGCTCGATAGAAACGTCATGAAACAGGGTTGGTGAAGATCCAATAACTGCGAGGTGCATTTAGCAGGAGTCGATGACATCGATTAATGAAAATGATGGTGCACAGTCTGACGTGCCGATCGTGTTTATTATTAGGTATTTTTTTAATTGATAGTAATTTATTATAAATTATTAATAATACAGCATTGATAAATCACCTAGTTTTACAAATAAGTACGTTGACAATTAATCGTAAAGTCTTAAAGAAATCTTCGACGATGAACAATGATCCTCACTTGATTTGTTTGATACCAGTTTAGTTATTTCAACAATTTATAATTTTTATTATATTTTTTTCACTTTAATGAAAATAAATGTGCAAATAAAAGTTGAAAATGTACTTCCAGATGAATCGATGACTCTCTCCAGATTGATTCTGATGCTCGAACCTCAGTTCAAGCTGCTCTCCCTACTTTACTATTTCCTCCTGGAGGGGGTCATAAGGCCACTCTCTTCACCATCATCATCATCTTCATCATCATCATCATTATCTCAGCCAAACACTGCAATCCTTGCAAAAAGGTTCCTTGAGAGCACCACAAAAAGGACTTTCAGTAAAATCTCGAGGTGCTTCACCAGCCAATCACAATCACCACCCGATGCACCTTCATCATCTTCATCACCTTCATCATCTTCATCGTTGTCGTCACCTTCGAAACTGACGTCACATCTACTGAACACAATTTACGGGTGCCTCGTGCTGACCGACCAGACTGCAGCTTTTGATGACCTTGAGGTGGGTTTTAATGTTACTATTTATTATTGTTGTTGTTGTTGTTGGTATTATAATTGTTGTTTTTGTTGGTGTTGTTGCTACTGCTGCTATTGATGTTATGTTATCATTTTTATTGATTATCACAATTGCCACAGACTTAAATGTCAACAATTGCTTGATTTACTTTACGCTTTGGCAGATATCATTTGCAATATTTTAATAATTTGATATTCATTAATAAATAACAAATACAAATAATTTTGCTTCAAATGAAATCTCATCACATCATCATCATCATCAGGTGAGTCTCATCGTCCAGGTTTGGATGGAAACCTGCAAAGCTTACCTGGAAATGTTGGATGACTGGATGAGGTTTGGTTCTTTCCACGATCCATGCAACGAATTCTTCATCAGGAGGTGAACTATAAAAATTATTTGTGTATTCTGCATGCTATGTTCTCATAAGGTTTGTGTTTACATTTTATCTTAACAAATAAAAGTCATCAGTGCATGATTGCTTACCTAAGAGCGAGGGTGCAGTTGGCAATCTGAATTAAAATTAATATTAGTAATTAATTATTTAATAAATAAATTGAAAGTCGTAATTGAAAGCGTAATTGTAATCATTACAATCTCAAAGGTGTTTGTGGTCGTATTATTGCTCCATTACTCAGTCGCGTTGTTTAAGCAAATATTTCTTCCAATGCCTTAAAATGGTGGTAAGTCATGATTTTATACCATATATAAAATATCCATATATAGTTTCACTAGTTGAAAATTCAAAAATTTGTCCGTTAACCGAGAGGTTTGTTTTCAATATTTATTTGTTTACAGGAACGAGAACTGGGAAGGTCTGGGAGAAAAGTTTTGGGAAGATTCAGTTTGCATTGAAGAGGATGAAGATGTGAGGAGTTGCTTAAGATATAACTTTACGTCTTTAGGGGAACAAAGCTATTTTCATGCTTATTATGTTATTCGCAGCTGTGAAATACTTTAAAATGTAATAGTATAATAATAATTAATAGTAATAGCGATAATAATAGTAACATGTTCATTTGTATATCATTTATAAATGTTGATGCAGTGTTAAAATAGTTTATTTCATAAACTTATGATCCCCATCAGCAATGGTTGTTATTAACACGATATTCATTATAACAAATTTAATAATAACGAGTTGAAAATGATTCCAAGCACATTGTACACCTTCTGCAGACCTCGTTCATGTTTCTCGAACACGTCCTCAAGGAGATCGTCGTGACGGGGAAATCCCTGAAACTCCTCGACACCATCGCAGGTCGGAAGATGAATGCTGGCAGTCGATTGCAAAAGAACTCCATGTCCCTGTACCAGTTGTATTCCGAGTCATTGGTGAATGTATTGCGTCGAGCTGATCATTATTGTGGCTCGAATGATGATAATGATGATGATGATGATGATGATGATGATGATGATGATGATGGAGATGATGAAAGGAGCAAGCTAAATGAAGTGGATGAATCAGAAAATGAGGATGACATGAAGGATTCCTTTATAGACAAGTTGGTTTGAGAGTCCATTTTTAAGAAATATTTTGAATAATTTGTCAATTGCTATTGCTTGTTTTATTTTTGTTATTTTGTTGTTTAAATCAGAATAGATGCAGTAAGTTGTTCTTGTGATGCTGATGCAGAAAATGTGTTTACTTTGCTCACTTGTGCATTTCAACTAAGATACTTTCTCGATTGACGAAAATTGAGCACAAAGTTGAAATTGAATTTTGGAATAAATTTATTTTCCACAACCCAAGGTTGCTCGGGACACTGCATATGAATGCATCTCCGTCAGTTGATGAAGTTTTTTTAAGAACAGCGAGGAAGAAGTTGAAGGAAACAGATCCCCTGCTTCTGCTGTCCATCTTGAATTTGATCGATTCCCGAATTGGACATCCTCAAGGATTCAAAGATAACGGGTTAAGCTTTATTTACTGCTATTATTATTATAATTGTTTTTACTAGTTAATAATGACAGAAGTTCATTATTATTATTATATTCATCATCGTTATTATTATTATCATCATCATCATTGTTATTATCTTAATTTCATTTTAAATACAAAATGGTTAAAAGTAACTTCCAATCTCAATTCTACAGCAGATCGTCGTCGTCGATGACGGCAACACCTGGAACCTTGAGCATCTGCAGTAATTTCTTCCTCCACCTCACACTCCACAAATCCATGGAAAGTTTTGTTCGGCGGAGATATTCTGAAACGTCACTCTGCCTCCTGAATGTCATCAGAAATGATTGCCATCTCCACCAACATCTCGACTCCATTAAGGTTGAGAAAGTGACTTTCACTCTCGCAACATTATGCTAATTACATCATTCAATAATTACATACTGATTGATTGATTGGTTGATTGAATGATTGATTGACAGACTGAATGATTGATTGATTGAACTCTTGTAATCAGGGTCAGATTGCAGATGCAGATTGTAACTTAATTTCTTTGGGTGTTATCAAATGAGTAAGCATGATTATCATTACTGTTGTTATTATTATTTATTTGTTTTTTTTTTCTTATTATTGTTACTGTTACCAGGCCATTCATCCATCCATAAGCAGTCCATCCTCCTATCAATATGACATATCTGTTTATTGTTAGTTTAGCGCAATTAAGGTTTTAATAAATTAATTAATTATTGAAATAATTTTATGTTTTTAAATTGGTTCCCAGAAATATTTCCTCATGGAGTCAGGAAGGATGATGTTTGATTTCTACTCCTCCCTCTTCAGAGCTGTGGGTGCATTCATTCATTTGTTCATCAATTCATTCTTTCTTTGTGCTTTCATGTCTTCATGAATTAGTTTTATTAATGCAAAATTACTATGAATTACGTATTATGTATTTAATCATAAGAATTTCTATAAACATTGATGAGAATATTATCAAAGACAGCAAGTGACATTTGAGATGTCTGATACCCTTCAGCTTTATAGCTTTACTCCACTGCTTCAAACTTTTTTAATGACAAATTCTGATATTTTCGAATTTTTGGTCTCAACTGATCAATCTGATTTTATTGAATGTTGTAATGGAAGATGGACTCAGGTGTGAAATGGTACGAAGATGGCTACCTGAAGTTTCTGCTCTGTGAAAGTTTCAGCGATGAAAGACCTGAGGAGCTCGACAGGTGGGTGGCTCGTTGGTTGAATGTAATATGGGATTGATTGGTTGAATGTAATAGGATTGATTGATTGAATGGAATATGGGATTGATTGGTTGAGTGGAATATGGGATTGATTGGTTGAGTGGAATATGGGATTGATTGGTTTAAGTTCTTGATGCGTGGGCTGCTTGTCGGGTCGGTTAGTTAATTGAGGTGAAAGAGTTCTGTTATGGTTTATTTTATTACGAATATCAAATAGCTAAGTTTTATTAGGCTTACATTAGGATGAAGAATGTTCATTCTTTACAATTTCTTACTTTAACCCTAATTATTTCATTTAAGGTAATAATATATTCAAT
>MPNW01000883.1:0-27649 GCA_011800805.1 Hirudo medicinalis
TTTTGTACCTCATATCAACCAAGCCATTACAGCCTATCCATAAATCAAGAATGAATCACACTTTCCAAGTTGATATGCTCTCTTAAATGCTTTGAAGTTTTTTTTGCTTTGCCGATCGCATTACTCATATTGCTATTTTCGGCAGGATTTTCAGAACTACTTTTATCTGTGTAAGTGCGTTGGGTGCTATCCATAACGCTCATCTGATCCCTAAAAATTTTCATTTGCTGGGTATAGTTGTCCGGTTCATTATTTGCCTGTGTGCGTTCCCTTTCAGCGTTGTAAGTAAATCCTTTTAATAATTGATCCGCTGTTATATCTTGACCCGATCCGGTTCTGCTCCTCGGGATATGTTGGTTTGAATAGCCGTTTAATTGTGCCATTTTTTATCCATATCTGCCTGCCCCGATTTAAGAGAGTTTTTGAGGCTATCCAATTATCTTTGACCGGTATGCCCTGTCCCCAAGTGATTGTTTTTGGGCGGGCCGCTTTTCTATACCTTTCAGGTAATTGATGTCATGGACATTCCCTTTAATTAACACCGCTTTGCTGCACAACCCCATTGTCAAAAATCACTACATGGAGTTTATAGCCAATAAACCATCCTTTATTCACTGCGCTGCATCCTTTGGCCGGTGCGGTTTCATAACTTTTCCTATTTATCTTAAGAACGTCGACAAAATAAGTTTTAGTTCAAACAAATACCTATTTTCGCAAGTATTAAAACTATCTAAATCATGCAAACCGGATTATTACACTTACACAGTTTTTTACGTTGGGCCATACTGTTGATGTTTTTAATAGCCATTTTCAAAAGTTGGGGTGCAGGAAATAAGCCTTTTACAAAAGATCATGCTGCTATCGGCTTTCTTTTGATGATTTTTTGTGATGTGAATTTATTAATTGGTTTGCTACAATGGTTTACCGGAGGCTTTGGGCTACAAGCTATCCGGCAAAACGGTATGGGAGCAGTGATGAAAGATGCCGGTATGCGCTTTTTTGCAGTTGAACATTTATTCGGAATGATTGTGGCCGTTGTATTGGTGCATATTGGCCGTTCTTTTTCAAAGAAAAAAATTGCAGATGCTATAAAACACCGAAAAACAGTACTGTTCTATACAATTGCATTAGTAATTATGCTGGCCACTATTCCTTGGCCTTTTAGAACCGTAGGATTGGGAAGAGGCTGGTTTTAGTGCGTGAAGATGCACACTATATAAGAACAACTACGTCAATTCTATTACTTCGCAATTTTTAAAATCACCGCCCGATATCGTAAACCGAATGAGGGTACTTGCTGTTTGCCAACCTTGTTTCCCCGCGGCACCGGGGTTCATGTGCAGGCATTGTAGTTCCTTGTCGTACATTATTTTAAGTATATGGGAATGACCGCTGATAAACAGTTGCGGCTTTGCTTCAGTAATTTGTTTTTTGGTTTCGGCGTTGTACTTGGGCGGATAGCCACCAATGTGCTTGATCATCACTTTCACTGCTTCTACGTGGAAAAAAATAATTTCTTCAAACTGGCTTCTAATATCAGCACCGTCTATATTTCCGAACACACCGCGTAGGGGTTTGAAGGCGCGTAATTGTTCTGCAATTTGTGCATTTCCAAAGTCTCCGGCATGCCAAATCTCATCGCATGAGTCAAAATGCTTGAACACGTTTTTATCTAAAAAACCATGAGTGTCCGATATTAGACCTATACGCATCATTGCTTGTTAATCTTTTGACTTTCTTTGAGTGGCTATTAAAATATTCTTTTTCATTAATTCGTTTTTAAAAAATGCTTTTCGTTCTGCTTTAAAGTTTGCTTTATTATAGGAGGTTTTCAGCAACGCATTCAGATCGGGTTTGCCGGCATTTACCCAAGCGGTGTACCAAAAATTGGCGATAGCTTTAGCCGATGCCAATAACTGATCGTTGATAGAAGTTTTCAATGCTTTATCATACTCTTTGGCAAAAGCCGCAGTGTAAAATCTTCTGTTCTTTCCCCAGCGCACTTCCCATCTATATTTGGTACTGTCTGTAAAGTTTTGGGACACTTCTTTTTCTTTTGCAAACATTTCGGGCAGTAAGGAAAAGGTATGTTCTATTATTTTCCATATTTCATTAGAGGGAGAAGAAAGATAGCGGGCTTTATGGCGGGTGCCGAGTTGGTAATGCTGCATGGCTACCTCGGGAACAGTAGTTTCCCAAAGATCATGAATGCCGTGTTGCCCGGTAAATTGCCCGTCGTAATTGATAGAAGTGTGTAGAGGTACATGCGCGTCAGAAACGTAGTGCGAAAGGTCGGCAGCATAAAACACAATACTATCAGCATTTTGGGTGCGAAATGCCTGCGTCAGTTTTTCTGTATATTCCACTACTACATAAGGCAACGTCCCGTATTTATTAAGCGTATCTATCGAGTATTTTTCAATGGCTGCATCTAAATGGTGTGGTACTACCCTAAAGGCACTGTCGCCAAAATACTCCATATCCATATAGTGCTTGCTGCCTTCGCTCTCATCCTTTGTGCGCCTTATATCGGGTCTGGGAGCTCCATATACCAGTGAGTCTTTGTTGGTAAAGAAGAACGATCTCATAGATTTCGGCAATTGATAAATGGCCAATTGAGCTACGGTGCGGTGTACCAAAAATCCCCAACCGGAAATACCTATTGCCAATACAGTCAACAGCAACAACAAAGTAAAAAATTTCTTACTCATACTTTAATAATGTAGTATGCGAAATTGGGTGAATTTTAGGATCATTCTATCTAATTTATATTAACGTTATAAAAATAAATATTCAAAACAGGGTGGTAAGCAGTATGCGAAATACACATTTGGATAAATAGAAACAATTAGACGGAAAACGTTTATCTTCACCTCAGTACCTGAAAAAAGTAATATGCCGCTATTAGAAGTACATAACCTGAAAAAATATTTTGCTACACAAAAGGCTGTCGACAATGTAAGCCTAAGCATACAGCAAGGACAAATTTTTGGCCTGCTAGGCCCCAACGGAGCCGGAAAAACAACGTTGATAAGAATGATAACAGGAATTTTTTATCCCGATAGCGGCACCATTCTTTTTGACGGAAAGCCATTTGACCCGGCCAACGACATTGCCCAAATAGGCTATATGCCCGAAGAGCGCGGTCTGTACAAAAAAATGAAAATTGGTGAGCAAGCACTTTATTTAGCACGGCTAAAGGGCTTAAGCAAAAAAGCAGCCACGGAAAAAATAAACCATTGGTTTGCCAAATTTGAAATGGAAAGTTGGTGGAACAAAAGGGTAGAAGACCTATCCAAAGGGATGCAGCGAAAACTCCAATTTGTAATCACCGTGCCACACAATCCCAAACTCATCATACTGGATGAACCCTTCAGTGGGCTAGATCCCGTAAACAGTAATTTAATAAAGGATGAAATTTTCAATCTGGCTCAAACCGGTACCACCATTATCTTCAGCACCCATCGAATGGAGCAGGTAGAGGAAATATGTGACCATATTGTATTAGTAAATAAAGGACTGAAAATATTAGACGGCTCCGTTTCGCAAATAAAACACAGCTATAAAGAAAACCTGTATAGTATTGTTTTCGATAATGACATTGCAATTTCTGACAACGAAATTTTTAGTATCAAAAACCGAAACAACAACAGCATAACCGTACAAAAACACAGCGACAAAACCAACAACGAACTGCTGCAATATTTACTAAATGAAGGTGCAGCCATTCAATCATTTTCTGAAATACTGCCCAGCCTCAACGATATTTTCATTCGCTTGGTAGAGGGTACCTCCAAGGCTCGGCAGTTTCAGTAACCGAACTCATAAACATCTAACTCAATACAATGAACAAAATATTTTTAATCATACAGCGCGAGTTTGCCACACGAGTACGTAAAAAAACATTTATCATTTCTACATTACTGTTTCCGTTACTTTATCTGGCACTTATTTTTGGAACGTCTTACCTAGGTAAAAAATCATCCTCATTGTTAAAAATTGCGTTAATCGATTCTTCGGGGAAGTTTACAATCGAAAAAATAAACAAGGTAAATGCAAACGACCCAACAAGCATATTAACCTTATCCTCAAAAACGCCCCAAGCACTTTCTAAAAATTTTGAAAGCGAAGGGTTTGATGGCTATGCTGTTATTCCCAGGACCATTACTTCGAAAACAACCCCCGAAAATATTATCATCAAATCGAACAGAACCCTAGGAGCCCTACCCGGCATTCAAGTCAAGCTGAACAGTATTTGGAGCGATATCAAATACGAAGAATTGGGCATTGATTCTCAAATGCGGCAAAACCTTATCTATCGTAATTTAAGCATCACTGCCGAAAATATGAAAGACAAAAACGCCGATGCCGACATGGCCATGCTTATAGGTTACATCGCCGGATTTTTAGTGTATTTCACTATGCTCATTTACGGTTCGCAAGTAATGATAGGTGTGATGGAAGAAAAAACCAACCGCATTTCCGAAGTAATGGTTTCTTCTGTAAAACCCTTTCAGCTAATGTTAGGTAAAATAGTAGGCATTGCGTTAGTGGCACTTACTCAATTTCTATTGTGGATTATTTTTGTATTTGTAATTTACAGTATTAGCAAAGCTGCTGTAGCGGCCAGTCCGGCTATGGCACAGGTCGTAAGTAATGCACAACAGGTGTTTAGCAGCGTTAATATGGAGTTGTTGCTTGTATTGTTTGGCTTTTATTTTTTAGGTGGTTTTTTCTTTTATGCCTCTATTTATGCGGCAGTGGGCAGTGCAGTGAATGAGGATGTGCGCGAAGCCCAATCGCTATCTTTTCCCATAACAATGATCATCATTTTTGCCATTTTCATGCTTACGATAGCCATCAAAGACCCTACCAGCCCCATTGCAGTATGGACCAGTATCACCCCTTTCACATCGCCCGTGGTAATGATGGCACGTGTGGCGTATGGCGTACCGGGCACTGTGCCGTATTGGCAACTGGCATTAAGCATGGCACTGCTAATAGCCGGATTTTTGTTGATGGTATGGTTTGCAGGAAAAATTTACCGCACCGGAATTTTGATGTACGGGAAAAAAGCGTCGTGGAAAGAAATGATAAAATGGGTAGTGAAGAAATAGCGCAACAGCCCCAACAGGTACATTTACCGCCCTTTGATTGTACTTTACCGATTAGCAAAATGGCCGCTACTAAGTTCCATCTACCTTTGCTTACTTAAAAGCAACGTAAAAAATGTTCCGTTTTTTAAAAAAATACAGCGAAGTGATTCTTTGGAATGGAGCACTATTAGTCATTAGCTTTATGAATGTTGATAGCGCTACATCTTTTTGTATTTTAAAAAATATGGGCATCGTATGGTCTCCCGGATGTGGCATTGGGCACGCCATTCACTACGCGCTTCATTTCGAATTTACAAAATCTATACAGACCCATGTTTTAGGTATACCGGCTGCTTTGGTATTGCTGTATCAAAGCGGAAAATCTATTTATAATTTCCACAAATCAAACCATTATGAACCAACAACAACTTTTAAGAATGTTTCCTGATATGGAGTACGACGAAATGGTTACCATTATGAACCTTACCCGCTACATGAGCGAAACCCAACAACAAACATTTTTATCTATCTATCAAGGAAAAAGAAAAGATCGCACCCTTATGCTGGTACTTACCCTTTTGGGCTTTGCAGGGGTTGCAGGCATTCATCGCATCATTACCGGTGACATTGGTTTGGGTATTTTTTTACGGCGGGGCTTTGTTTCATCGGCACCATTGTAGATTTGATCAACATCAAAACCACATCACATCTACCTACAATCAAAAAATGGCTTACGAAGCCGCCAATATTACTACGGCTGCATTTTGGCGCATTATTGCCTTTCATCCCATATTCGTTATACTTTTTTATGGGGGTGTATGCCCATTCATGAAAATCGAATATATAGCCAACGAAATATAGGTCGCGGCGCTTAACTTTGGTATGGCTTTTCCGAAAAAAAAATCGACACCCCACTAAAATTCCGATCTAAAACATGAAGAACGATACGTTGACTATTTTGTTGTTACTTGCCGGATTAGCCGCCTGCAAGACTGGAGCAGACAAACAGGGCACTTCCACTTCAACTCAAAGCAACGATACAAAATTTATCCCCAATGGGCAGAGTAGTTATTGTTTTTTTAAAACATTTGATGGAAACATTGGCGCCAAAGCCATTATCATGAACCTACTAAAAGTGGGCAATAAAATAGATGCGAACTTTTACTATGAGGGACAAGGGCAGCCCATTTTCTTATCAAACAAATGGGACGAGGCCACTACCGACGGCTCCTTTTTAGTGAGCCCATCGTTTTCAAATGCCGACAGTTCGGCCACCTTATCGCTCCTATTTAAAAACGACAGTTTAGTAGGAACATGGACCGCAGCCGACAGAGCCACTACCTTTCCTATTCGTTTAAAAGAAAGCAACAATGCGGACGCGTTGCGCTTTATTGCCTTCAATTACACTGACTCGGCCAAGTATCTAAAGTTCAAAACAGATACACCCATGATCAACGTATCAACTACTATTGTGGCTGCCGTAAGCAATAACAACAGAGCCACATGGCTGAACAATCGCCTGAAATCCATTCTTGACGGAAGCAACGAAAAGTTCAGCCATCTGAATCTTACACAAACCGCCACAACCTTGGCTCAACAAGAAATAAACGAATATACAGCCGATGTAGATAGCAGCATAGTAGGCATCAATCCTCAAAATTCTTATTACTTTTTAAACAGAAGCTACGAAACCTTAGGCAATATCATATACAACAACAACAGCTATGTGGTAACCAGCCTGTTCAACTATGCATACACCGGCGGCGCACACGGCAACTACGGCACATCCATCTATTGTTTCGACGTAAATGCGCAAAAACAACTGGCACTATCCGATATCATAACTGCCGACTCGGCCACTTTGCAAACAATTATTGAAACCCACTACCGACAGCAATACAACATACAACCAACCACCCCGTTAGAGCAAAGGCTATTAGTAAAACACTTGTCTGCCAGTAACAATTTTTACTTCGGACCCGGCGGCCTCGGCTTCATTTATCAACCCTACGAAGTAGCCCCCTACGCCGAAGGAGAAATAAACGTATGGATGCCCTTTGCTGCACTAAAACCCTATCTTACACCCCGATTTGCAAAACAAATGAAGCTATAACCACCTCACCGCTTTAACAAATCTTTCAAAATTTCAGCATTATATAATGTGCTATCTTAGCCGCAAATGCCACGGCTGTTATTACTTACACTTATCATTTGTGCCGAACTATCTGCCCACGCACAGGTACCCGATTTCATTTCCATAAAAAAAAGAAACGGCATCACCGTAAAAAACTACTACGCAGGGCTCAACATCTCACTCATTACCAAAGACGGCAAACGCTACGACGCCCTCATTCAAAGAATAGCAAACGACAGCCTCTATCTTCGATACTTCACCACTACCCCCTACGCCAACCTCTTCGGCACCGTCAGCTACGACACTGTAACCACCTACATCCTACAAATGCACTACAAAAACATTCAGTACATCCTCACCCCCCGCACACAACACCGGGGCTACGCCCTCAGCAAATTAGGAAAATATGCCGCTATCGCAGGCTTAGGCTACACCTTTCTCAACCTCTTCAACGGCCTCACCCAGCGCTCCAAGCCTTTATTAGATAAACACAATGCCCGTAACGTAGCCATCGCCTCAAGCATCGGCACGGGCGGCCTCGTACTCAACCGAAAATTTAGGAACAACAACAAGCGCAACCGATACAAAATAGTGTACGTAAACCTAAGTAACCGCCAGCCATAATACCCCCATTATTGCACCGGTGGCAGTGCATCCCTCATCCACCTTTCGTCGCACACTCGTACCACAAAACAAAAAATCAACCCACATAAACGCCACAAAATATCTTTCGTTTCTTTGCACCACATTTTATCAGGATAAAAACCTGACCCCACACATGCAAAAAACAATACAACTCCAACTACTCCCGCAACAAGCGGCCGACCCCGCTACCATCAAACAACACATTGCGCAATCTCAAAACATAAATCCCAACAGCGTTACCGGATACACCATCACAAAAAAATCGTTAGACGCAAGATCCCGCCAGCCCAAAATACACCTCACACTACACGCATACATCAACGAACCGCCAATCACAAAAATCCTACCCAATTTCCCATTCAAAGACGTAAGCCAATCGCCCAAACACGTCCTCATCATAGGCACCGGCCCCGCCAGCCTATTCGCCGCCCTACAATTAATAGAACGAGGAATAAAACCCATCCTAATAGAAAGGGGCAAGGACGTGAAAGCCCGCCGCCGCGACCTTGCCGCCATGAACAAGCAAGGCATTGTAAACCCCGAAAGCAACTACTGCTTTGGCGAAGGCGGGGCCGGCACTTACAGCGACGGAAAACTATACACACGCAGCAACAAACGCGGCAATATTGACCGGATTTTACAATTATTTGTACACTTTGGTGCCGATGAAAAAATTTTATATGAAGCGCATCCACACATTGGCACCAACAAGCTACCGCACATAATAACCGCCATGCGTCAACAAATACTCGGTTGTGGCGGCCAAGTATGGTTCAATCAAAAAGTAATTGATTTTATAATTGACAAAGCCAACATCGTAGGTGTAAAAACGGAAGAAGGCAGCACTTTTAACGGGCAGGCGGTTATCTTAGCCACAGGCCACTCGGCAAGAGATATTTTTCATTTATTACATCACAAAAAGATACAAATAGAAGCCAAGCCATTTGCGTTAGGTGTACGGGCCGAACATCCCCAACACCTCATCGATCAGGCTCAATATAAATGCAACTATCGTGGCGAATATTTACCACCAGCCTCTTACAGCTTGGTACAACAAATACACAATGTAGGTGTGTTTAGTTTTTGTATGTGTCCCGGCGGCATTATAGCGCCGGCCGCCACCGGCCCCAACGAGATAGTAGTAAACGGGTGGTCGCCCTCTAAAAGAAACAATCCTTACGCCAATTCGGGCATTGTGGTACAAGTAAAAATGGAAGATGTTTTACAGCTCAATCTCTCCGAAACAATAGATGCGCTTTCGCTACTTCGTTTTCAGCAACGGGTAGAAGCCGCCGCATTTAATGCCGGTGGCGGCCTGCTGCAAGCCCCTGCACAGCGCATGGTAGACTTTTGTACCAACAAAAGCACCGCATCGTTACCGTCTTGCTCTTACCTACCGGGCATTACCAGTGCCGATTTAAAAACCGTATTGCCGCCGTTTATACATGGCCCACTACAGCAAGCTTTTATTGCATTTGGCAAAAAAATGAAAGGCTATTATACCAACGAGGCCGTACTGGTAGCCACCGAATCGCGCACTTCATCGCCGGTAAGAATACCCCGCGATGCCACCACACTACAACATCCACAAATAAAAAACCTGTACCCCTGTGCCGAAGGTGCCGGCTATGCGGGCGGCATTGTAAGTGCTGCCATGGATGGGGAAAGAGTAGCAAAAATGGTGGCGGCAATGCTTTAACAGTTACATTAATTAAACTTTTGGCTGTGTTGGGCTTCGGGATCTATTTCGAAAACTATTTCTTTTTCGTGAGACGCCACTACTTTGTCGTTGTGTAAGTTTTGAATAGAATCTTCATGCTCTACCTCTACCTGCTCTACCCATACGGCATATTGGCTGGGATAAATGTTCATATCATTATGAATGCAATACACTCTGGTAAAAGCAGCACCGAAATATAAAATTACTGCCGAATAATATACCCATAGCAAAATAATAATAACAGAACCTGCGGCTCCATAGGCCGACGTCATAGTATTTTTACCTAAATAGTAGCTGATCAAAAATTTACCCATCATAAAAAAAAGTGCGGTTACAAAAGCTCCGGCACGAACGGCTCGCCACTTAATACGCGCATCGGGCAATACTTTAAAAATAAGTCCGAATAAAAGAGACGTGATTAAAAATGTAATAGCCAAATTAGATAAATACGCAATGGTTACCTGCGTTTGCGGTATATGTTTGGTGATTTGTTCAATAAAAATATCCATCAATCCATTTACCAACAACGATACCAACAGTAAAAACCCAAGCGAAATAACCACCGAAAAAGAAAGCAGTCTGTCTACAATAAGCTTCAACCATCCCTTTCCTTTTTTGGGCTTGGCTCGTAGGCGCCAAATCATATTGATAGAATCTTGAATTTCGGCAAATACTCCGGTAGCACCAAATACCAACGTGGCTAACCCTATAATGGTAGATACTCCTTTTCCCGGAAATTGAGAGGCATTCGTAATCGTTTCTTCTATTTGCCGAGAAGCACCCGATCCTACAAATCCAGAAATCTGTCCGTACAAACTCATCTTTACTGCACCGTCGTGCCCCGATAGTATATCTGCAATCCACAACACTACAATTAATAATCCCGGAATGGAGAAAATGGTATAGTATGCCAATGCCGCACTGAGCTTAAAAATGCGCACTGTGAAAATTTCTTCAATCGATTGTTTGAGTATGGTCCATGCTTTTTTCATGTGTGTGGTTTCTATTTTTTTCTCCATAAAATTTTTTATGGGTTTTTATCTTCTTTTAGTTTTTCGTTGCACACATGACGATGGGCATCCCGTTTTGTTTTCTTTTCAAAATTTTTTTGCAATGCTTCTGTAAGGTTCACCCCTGTTTGAT
This sequence comes from Hirudo medicinalis, assembly GCA_011800805.1. NCBI lineage: Eukaryota > Metazoa > Annelida > Clitellata > Hirudinida > Hirudinidae > Hirudo > Hirudo medicinalis. Next base: position 10,739 of record MPNW01000883.1, read on the forward strand.
TAGCTAGGCATAGCAATACCCACAAAACATCTGCGATTTCATCTGCTAACAAAGATTTTTTGTCGGTATCCGAAACAGTTTTACCATTTTTATAAGATTGTTCTCCGTAAATACGTGCCATGTGTTTGGCCAGTTCGCCCACTTCTTCTGTAAGAATGACCATATTTGTTAATTCGTTAAAATATTTCACTCCAATGGTTTTTATCCAAGTATCTACCTGCAACTGAGCTTCGGCGATTGTCATTATTATTCTTTATTTTTTGTGTCGATAATTATAGTTACGGGGCCATCGTTCAGTAATTGCACTTTCATGTCGGCACCAAACACACCAGTTTGTATAGGGTTTCCCAATTCTGTTCCTAACTGGTTTATCATTTTTTCATACATCGGTATGGCTATTCCGGGTTTACTGGCTTTTATGTAAGACGGGCGATTTCCTCTTTTGATGGAAGCGTGCAAAGTAAACTGGCTTACTAAAAGTATTGCTCCGCCGGCATCTTTCAAAGATACATTCATCACCCCAGCAGCATTGTTAAAAATTCTTAACTGTACCAGTTTTTGGCTTAGCCACAGAATGTCTTCATCGGTATCTGCATCTTCTATACCCAATAAAACCAGCAATCCGTTGCCAATGCTCGAATGTATGCGCCCATCAATTGTAACGCTTGCATTTAGTACTCTTTGAACAACTGCTTTCATGTGTTTATTTTTTATTGTTTTTAAGGGTCGGGTGGAGTAATATAGTCTAAAACAATTATCCTTCTGTATATGAAGCATTTTTATGGCTATTTTGTAGCGAACTTGTTGAAACTTTTTTATAATAAAGAGCCCCAAGAATTAAGGATTTTTGTTTTTGGAAAAAAACGAATACTTCCGGGACTCATAGACGAAGGTAAGATAAGAGATTGCATTTTACCACATTTAAGCAAAGGCAAAAGAGGCTTTAAGCCTAAGATAGATTTAGCAACAGTAATTATGCGAATACTAAAGCGAATGAAAACAGGTTGCCGGTGGCGCGAACTATTGGTTGCCGGGTATTTTCCTTCGGGTAAAGAACAGTGGTAGCACATCTATTACTATTTCAATAAATGGAGTAAAGGCGGTTCTTTCAAAAATCCATGGATACAGATGTTGTCAGCCAGCAAAGGTGTGCCGGATGTGTCCGGCCTGCGGTTAGATGGAAGCCACACGCCGGCAAAGCGTGCGATAGCCCCGCTTCCGGGCATGCCTTTGGGTAAGGCAATCGGCTATACGCTGAAGCGATGAGAAAAGTTATGTAGGGATATCACCAACGGGATACAAACAAACTCTTAAAAGTTAATATACATCAGGGTAATAAAGAAAGAACATAAAGCGGTCGGAGTGTTGACCTCCTCCCATATTTCGCCGCAGCCAACACTGCCCGAAAATCAAAAGTATCTAATAGCCATACAAATTTAGGATGGATGGATACTCTGATTTATCCCAAACCCCACCCCATCCCCAAACTCTGGGCGCAAAATACCTCCTACACAAACCAAATTATGGAGGCCACGTTGCGGTTGGGTACCTGGGTTTTACAGCCCCCGCTCGCATGGGATAAAAAATATATTTTGAAATTCAAATATTTGTATTGAAATTTGTGGGAGTGTTGTGCAGCTGAACACGGTTGCTGAGTAGCCCGGCTTGACCATGACGCGGTGTCTTTTGCTCATACTGAAAATATACAATTTCATGAAAAAACCTCTTCTAACGTATTGTATTTTATTTTTATGCATCAGCCTATTGCTGGCGGCAGCCGGCCTGCTGCAGGCACAGACGCCCTGCGGCAAGTTCGTGCAAGTGTCTTCCGGTGATGACTTCGAGTGGTTCGCTGTTGCCGAGGACGGCACCCTCTGGGTGTGTCGGAGGACACTGGGGCCGGTGGGGTCGACGGCGGTGACGCAGGTAGGTACCGATCGGGACTGGGAACGGGTAGCAGCAGGGCTTTATTACCGCCTGGCGATTAAAACCAACGGCACCCTCTGGGCCTGGGGTGCTAACTACTTTGGTCAATTAGGGCTCGGCCATACCATCGAGCAACCCACCCCGGTGCAGGTAGGTGTCGATACCGACTGGGATTCGTTGATGATCTGCGGGCGGGGAAGAGACCAATCACTTTCCATGGCTCTCAAAACCAACGGCTCCCTCTGGTTTTGGGGAAACGATGGGTGCTACCAATCGGGGCTGAGCGACGAAGCCCCTTACAATATTCCGCATGTGCAGAACCGCCTTAGCCCCATCGAAGTGGGCACTCGGGCACGGGACTGGAAAGTAGTGAGTGTGGGTTACAGTCACGTAGTTGCCGTAAAAACCAATGGCACACTCTGGGCCTGGGGCACGAACGAGCAGGGGGAGGTAGGACACGGAGCTCCGACGGGTCTGGTGGTGAAAGCACCCTTTCGGTTAGGAAGCGGCACCGACTGGAAAACCGTAGTTGCAGGGGTACATTTCAATCTGGCAATCAAGAATGACGGCACCCTCTGGAGTTGGGGTTCGGATGCTTATGGAAAATTAGGAAATGGGAGCATGGACGGCACCAACGTCGACGTAACCACACAGGTAGGCACCGATCGGGATTGGAAAGCGATAGCAGCTGCGTCCACCGCCGCCTATGCCCTAAAAAATGACGGCTCGCTATGGGCATGGGGGGGGGTGCGGGGCGCTTTGAACGGTCTTGGATACGATGGTACAAGAAGAAGCACATCGACTCCCGCAAGGCTAGGCGAGAGTAACGACTGGGTCAGTATATCCGCAAGGGGCTTTTCGCTGATGGGGGGCATCAAATCCGACGGCTCGCTATGGACGTTCGAACCCGATTTCCGCCTTCCTGCGCGCGTGATTCCTGATGTTGGTATCAGCTTAGCCCTTCACGGCGATGCAGAAACCCTACCCGCCACCGATCAGTGGCATTATTTTCAAAAAGACTGCCGCCTGATCTGCGAGGTGCAGCAAACCAATCACTGGGGCCATGGCCTTAGGTTCGCGGGCAACAGCCTCACGGCTCGGGTATGGATAGATCGCCGCGTCGGGTATTCCGTAAAGCGGCATTACCAGATTACACCGGCTTTCGACGCGGCAACCACCACCGGCAGGGTGAGGTTGTACTTCACGCAAGAGGAGTTTGACGAGTTCAACAGGACGGCGGCCTCCTCCCCTACCAGGATGAGGATCAAAAAGCTGCCCACCGGGCCAGATGACCTAGAAGGCATTGCCAACCTGCGGATCGAGCAGTACAGCGGCGTTTCCGCCGACGGCAGCGGCGACCCTGCCAGCTACCCCGGTGCTGCCCAAATCTTCGACCCCGATGACCTCACCCGGAATCCCATACCCGATGACTACAGCCTAAACGGGTCGATCGTATGGAATGCCGCCCACCACCGCTGGGAGATCACGTTCCATGTAACGGGCTTTGGCGGTTTCTGGGTAAAAACTACAGAGGATCCCCCGTCGGTAATTTTTGGCAGCATCGCAGCAAGGCTACAAGGCGGCAGTTTGTGGGTGGATTTTACTTCAGAAAAAGAAACCAATAACCACCACTACGAGATAGAAGCCAGCACCGATGGCAAGACCTTTAAAAAGATAGGTGAGCTCCGCTCCCAAGTCCCCAACGGCAACTCCGACACCCCCCTCAGCTACACGTTCAAAACCAGTGTCAGTGGCATCATGGGTGCAGCGGGCATAGGGGGTGCCATATTGCTGGCTTTGGCCGCAGTCATTGGGAGCACAGACCCCCGCAAGCGGCTGCTGTATGCGGCCATCGTAGCCATAACCTTGTTAGGTGCGGCGGCCTGTGTGAAAAAATCGAGAGAATCCGTGGCACAACACCACCACCAAAAGATTTGGGTACGCATTGTACCGGTAGACAAAGACGCCATCAAAGAGTATTCTATAGCAGTGCAGGCCGTGGCAGAGGACTGACCGGTTGGGGTAGAAGCGGGAGGGCGGGCATGTTATTCTCCCATCTCTTTTTCTTGTTTCAGAGGTTAGAAGAAAATGCGACCGGCCCACGAACCCGGGTTACGACTTGGAGATAGTCTTTGGATTTATTTCGAAATTTCGCCGGTGCGCAATGCGGGTCAAAGTAGGGTGCCTTTTAATAGTGTAAAAGCTACTGAGAAGTAAATAATAAGCCCTGTAACGTCCACCAATGTAGCTACAAAAGGAGCCGAACTTACGGCAGGGTCGGCACCTATTTTTTTCAAAATAATGGGTAGCATACTGCCCGATAACGTGCCCCATAATACCACCCCTATAATGGTTAAACCTAAGGTAAAACCCAGTAGCAGCCAATGTTCGCCATAAAGGCTAGGGTAAACTGCGTGAAATACAAGTATGCGAAAAAAGCCGATGATGCCCAGTACCGTACCCAACATTAAACCCGATACAATTTCGCGGCGCATAACCCGCCACCAGTCCTTGATGTATACTTCGCCTACGGCCATCGCCTGAATGATAAGCGTAGATGCCTGTGAGCCGCTATTACCGCCGCTGCTGATGATGAGCGGAATAAACAGTGCCAGCACTACGGCTTTAGCAATTTCGTCTTCAAAAAATGCCATAGCTGTGGCCGTAAGCATTTCTCCTAAAAACAATACTACCAGCCATAAAATACGTTTTTTAAACAGGCTAAAAAGAGGAATGTCCAGATAAGGCTCTTCAAACGCTTGTGTACCCCCCATTTTTTGCATATCCTCGCTGTACTCTTCGGTGGCCACCCATAGTATGTCGTCAATGGTTACAATACCTAACAGTTTGTTGCTTTCGCTTACTACGGGTAGTGCCACCCGGTTGTTCATTTTAAAAATTTCGCTGGCGGTTTCCTGATCGTCGTAGGCTTTTAGCGAAATCACCCTTTCGTCCATCAGTTCGGATACTTTTGTTTGTGGGGTGCTTAAGATAAACTCGCCGATACGGATGTCATCCAGAAGTTCGCCTGCTTTATTGATGACATAAATTACGTTGATCGCTTCACTATTTTTGCCGTATTTTTTTATGATACCAAATACTTCTTCTACGGTATTATGCGAGTACACGTACACGTAGTCGGGGTTCATCAGTCGGCCAATACTATTTTCGGGATAGCCCAACAGGGATAGGGTTACTTTTCTCTCTTCCGGATCCAGTAATTTTATAAGTTCTCGAACGGCATTGCCTGGGAGTTCTTCCAGAAAGTCGGTTCTGTCATCGGCGGGCAGTTCGTTCAGCAAGGCTGCTGTGTAGCTGGGAGGCAATGCTCTAATAATGCTCTTTTGTTCTGTGAGATCTAATAGCTTAAACACATTTACAGCTCGATGCACAGACATATTGGTGATGATAAGTGCTTCGTGGTCGGGAAATTCGTACACCAAATCTACCACATCGCTGATATTCTGATCGTCGAGGAAATCTTTTATCTCCGACCGATTGCCGGATTGCAGAATGACCTCGAACTGATCCGTTAAAGATATATTGCCATCTTCCAATTGCATTCGCCAAATTTACGAACTTAGGCTCTGTGCGAAGCTTGTCATACTTATTTTTTTAAAAAAATATAGCCATCTTTATTAAAATTAGGTACTTATGTTTCACATTTGTAGCGAGATTGAATTGCCGTTACCTTTGCCGGAAACTGTTTTTTTGACAGCGCATTGCTTGTATATAGCACTTACAGATCATGGGGGAGGGGGGCTGTTTACTTTCGAAGATATTACCAAAGGCCCTGTTATAGAAATTGCACCGGTATTGGTGATGTCGGCACTGGCGCGTACCCTATTGGATAAAACATTGCTGCATGATTATATTTTTGAATAGGGTGATGGAACGGGCGAATGCTGTGTGGCATTGGGATGGGTGTCGTTGTACAACCATTCCTATCAAAGTAATTGTGTGTATGATATGGACTACGATGCGGCTACCATCACTATTCAAATGGTGGGGAAGGTAAAGGCCGGAGAGGAACTTTTTATCAACTACAACGGAATCTGGAATGCTCAAAAACTGGTGTGGTTTGATGCTAAAGAAAAAAAATAGCGAACAAAATCATTGAGGACTTTATTGCCATGCACCCCAGTCGATATTGATTTCTATATCGGGATGAAGGCTTTTGGTTACGGGGCAGGTGTGGCCTGTGTGTTTTAATATTGCAATGGTTTTAGCGTCTAACGTTAGTAAACTTTGCGGTATATGAAATTTTAAATCGATGCCGCTTACACGCCGGGGTTCTGCACCCATTTTTTTTAAAACTTCTACTTTCAGTTCAGTTAAGTCAAAATCCAGACTTCGGGCTTTTATGCCCATTACGGTAACCATACAAGCAGCGAGGCTTGTAGCTAACAGGTCGGTTGGAGAAAACCTTTCGCCTTTGCCGTTATTATCTACCGGAGCATCTGTTTCAAACGAAGAGTTGCTTTTTACATGTGTGCAGGTGGTGCGTAGGCTGCCGTTGTAAATTACTTCAGAAGTCATGATTATTGTTTTTTGCTTTAAACTAATAACTACGAATTTTTAAGGGGTTGTAGTTATTGACAAATAATTGCTATATGGTTAGGCCGTTTCTTTGTTAAACCATAGTTTATTTTACTTCTGTGTCGTTGTGCAATTCCTCATCTACTAGGATGCGACCGCAGTTTTCGCAAGCGATAATTTTCTTGTGTTGTTTTATTTCGCTTTGTTTCTGCGGAGGAATGGCGTAGAAACAACCCCCACAGGCATCCCTTACTACAGGTACTACGGCCAGTCCGTTGCGAAAATTGCTGCGTATTTTTTCGTAGCTGGCTAATAGGCGGGGTTCTACTGCTTCTTTGGCGGCACCCGACCGTTTAGAAAATTCTTTTTCTTCCTTTTCGTTGGCGGCAATAATTTTTTCTAACTCAGTTTTTTTTATTTCCAAAGAGCCTTCTTTGGTAGCGATATGTTTTTTAGCTTTTTCTAAAAGAACTACTTTCTCTGCAATTTCTTCGTTGGCGTCTTTGATGCGTTTTTCAGAAAGCTTTATTTCAAGCTGCTGCATTTCTGTTTCTTTGTTAATGGCTTCAAATTCGCGGTTGTTCTTTACGTTTTCACTATCTTTTTCGTATTTCTTTATTAGTGCCTCGCTTTCCTTTATGGCGGCCTTGCGTTCTTCTATGTACTCACTAATACCGTTTATTTCTTCTTCTATACGGGTTCGCCTTGCACGCAGGCCCTGGAGTTCGTCTTCCAAATCGGCTACTTCCATCGGTAGCTCGCCTTTTAAAATTTTTATTTCGTCCAACTTGCTATCTATTTTTTGCAAGTGTATTAACGAACCTAATTTTTCTTCAATGGAAAATTCTTTTAATTGTGCCATACGCTTTAAAAATATTGTACAGGATTGGTATTCACCCCTGTTTTAAGGACGGCAAAGTTAGGGAATTTTTTTTCTAAAACCGCCACCAATAGTTCTGTTGTAAATTGCTCGCTTTCGTAATGCCCAATGTCGGCAAGTAAAATGTGCTTGTCTGCGTCAAAAAATTCGTGATATTTTATATCTGAAGTTATGTAAGCATCTGATTTTAAATTTATTGCATTTTTTAATAAAAATATACCGGCACCGCCGCAAATGCTTATTCTTTTTATGGGATGGGAGCCTATGGCGGTGTGTCTTATAACCGAAAGGTGAAAAATATTTTTTAAAATCTGCAAAAATTCGGTTGCAGCAACGGGCGTGTCCCATTCGCCAACAATGCCCGAGCCGATGTGTTGGTGCAGGTTGTTTAGCCGAATAACTTCGTAAGCTACTTCTTCGTAGGGGTGGTTGGCGTTTAATGTTGTTATTATTGCGCCTTCCAAGTATGCGGGAAATAGCATTTCTATTTTTAGCTCTTCTTCGTGATGTCTTTTGTTTTTTTCACCCACAAGTGGTTGGGCTTGGTTGTTTGGCCGAAAAGTGCCTATTCCGTTTACGCTAAAGCTACATTCGCTGTAATGCCCAATATGGCCGGCTCCGGCTTCAAATAAGGCATTGGTTACAGTGGGGGCGTGTGCGGTAGGCACATAAAAGTACAGTTTGCACAATTGGTTGCTTTTGGGTGCCAATATGGTAACATTTTTCAGTCCCAGTTTTTCGGCTATTTTGCCATTTACACCGCCTATGATATTGTCTAAATTGGTGTGGATGGCATAAATGGCTATATCGTTTTTTATGGCTTTGATGAGGGTGCGCTCTACGTAGTTTTTTCCGGTTATTTTTTTCAATCCGCTAAATACAATAGGATGGTGCGCTACTATCAGGTTGCAGTTTTTTTCGATGGCTTCATCTACTATTGCTTCGATGGTATCTAAGCAGCAAAGCACTCCCGTGCAAGACCAATGGGCATTGCCGGTAATGAGGCCGGCGTTGTCGTAGCTTTCTTGCAAGGCCGGCGGCGCAATGGTTTCTAAGTATGCAGTAATTTGCTGAATGGTCATTGCCGTAAAATTGATTGTTTTTTGTGTGATTCAGGCGAATGTAACGATTGATTGCGCTGCCGGCAGATACCAATAGGTATTTTTTTACTATGGGTTGACATTGGCGTCCTAATATCGAAGTTGTTTAAACTTTTAATTTTTTAGAGAATCGAGAGATAAAAGCGAGCCAATGCAGCCCCATCCAGGTAAATATTTTTGTTTCATATCGAACCAGTAAGGCTTTGAAGGCATCAAGCCACGCATTGGCGGGAGTGTTAAGTAAACTGTGTGAACCCTCAAAATTTTTTAAAAATTCGTCTGCACCCTCCCTTCAAAGATAATGCTTAACTGTTGGATGGTAAGACTCCAGTTTTGTAATGGCGTCGTCCATTTTTCAGCGATCCTTTCTGAAGCCAAATATACCGGTTTCATTCCTAGGCCATACATACCTATGATTTTGCCCTCTAAATTATCGGCTAAGATCGTTTGCCGATTCTTTACAATCTCCGGTTCAAAACTGCCGCTCCGATCCCGTGGAGTGACTAATTCTACGGTGCCTTCACTCGTTCTTAATTGCTTGGAGCCATGACCATTGCGCCGGTTGATTTCTTCCTCTTGGTTTTCCTGTAGATGTTCCGAAAGCTCTGCTTCTAAAGCAGCTTCCAGAAATGACTTAAATAATGGGGCTAACGCCTCTTCTTTCTCTAATAAGGGCTTGCCTGTTTTGAGCTGGGCGAGAGCTTTGTTTTTCACCGCCTCGTAGTCAAACTCGTACGGTGTTGTTGTTTTTTTTATTTTACTGTGTTTATAAAGTTCCTCTTATTTAAGGACTTTAACACAGTTTATATTACAGCCTCGTTGTTTTTGCATGGGCTGTTTAAATTTATTTGAGTTCGTCAAATTTTGCCTTCATTGTCGGATTTCCGTGAGTTAACTTTTTAATGGTTAAGTCCTCTGCTTTTTGATTTGCAAGCCGAAGGTTGTTGTCTGATGAAAGTAATGCGTCTTTGGTCTTTTGTAAGTGGTCAATGGTTTTATCAATTTCTTCAATGGCAATTTTGAATTTACGACTTGCTAACTCATAATTTCTTGCAAAGCCCTCTTTGAAGCTGTTTATTTTTTCTTCAAAATTGGTAATGTCTATATTCTGATTTTTTACTAAGGCAAGTTCTGCTTTGTACTTCAGAGAGTTCATAGCTGCGTTACGGAGTAATGTAATTATCGGTATAAAAAATTGAGGACGGATAACATACATTTTGCTGTATTTGTGTGATACATCTACAATCCCCGAATTATAGTACTCACTTTCTGCCTCCAAAAGTGAAACGAGAACCGCGTATTCGCATTTTTTCTCGGTGCGGTCTTTGTCCAGTTCTTTTAAAAAATCTTCGTTTCGCTTTTTTGTGGATGTTTCGTCACCTTCATTTTTCATTTCGAACATTATTGAAATGATTTCGTTACCTGCTTCGTCAGTCTCCTTGTAAATAAAATCACCTTTGCTGCCAGATTTTGAGTCATTGTCTTTTTCAAAATATGCTTTTTGAAAGGCTGTTGCACGAAGTTTGTTAAACTCCGTCTCACAATGTTGTTCCAGTGTTTCGCCTATCATTTTTGTTGATAGTTTCAGCTTCATGTCTTTTCTAAGTGCGATCTCCTCGTCCTTGTGCTTAATGATGGCATCTTTTTCCTTTAATTCAGCCCAATATTTTTCACTTAATGACTTTTCAAGGAGCTCTTTTTCGGCGTCTTTAATTTTTACAACATTAGCCAACTCATCCCTTTCTTTTTCAACTTTTTGAGTTGCTTCTGTAACGGCAAGTTTTTTCTCAACTTCTGCGTTGTCAAGTTTTGCTTTTAGCTGCCACAACTCTGTTTCCTTTTGAGATAACTTTTGAGAAAGCTCTACGTCTTTTTGTGCTTTAAGTTCAGTCAATTCTTTATCTTTCCTTGCTAGCTGTTCTTGTGAGGAATTTCTAACATGTGCTTCGGCTAATTTGACTGCACTTTCTTTTTCTTTTTCGGCAAGTGCCAGTCGGTTCAATAATTCTTCTTCAAATTGATGGTCACGAACTTGTTTTAAAATGTCGGCAAAACCTGCTTCGTCAACTTTAAAAGCTTTTTTACAATTCGGGCAAATGATTTCGTTCATATCGTTAAATGTTTATTGTTGTGTCCTCCATTCAGTATAATTCTATTTCTGGTAAGCGATGTTGAATTTGTTAGTTGGTTACTAAGTGCAAGTGCTAAGTGTAACATCTGTTCAACCGTAAGGGCAGGGCGCCTCCACCCTTGCGGTTGAACAGAAAAACAGATTTTTGTGTTGCATGTCAAAAAATGTAATCAGACCAACCAAGAACAAAGGTACCAAATTGAAGCCCTTTTAAAGGCAAAATATTCTAATGCTTTTACCGCTGAGTAAATTGGCGTACATCCCGCTACCATTTCCAGAGAGATGAAACGCAATAGTTCTTCCAAGGGAGCATTGCTCCGCTGTCAATGCACAGTTTTACGTGAATGACCGTAAAGCAGACAAGCCTTTGTGCTGTGTCCTTGCCCTTCAAATGAAAACTTTCGTTGAGCAAAAAATTATCCAACAGCAATGATCGCCCGACCAAATAAGTGGGTACTGCAAAGGCAATAATATTACAATGGTTAGTCCGAATCCATTTACTAGGCTCTCTATCAGGATATGAAAAAAGGAAGCATGCTTTGCTAGTATTTGTATACGCAACATAAAAGAAGAAAAAATCATTCCGCTTTTCTTCTTTTTACATCCGTTTTTTGTTAAACGCTTATCCCGAACTCAGGTTTTCGGTATATGGTGTGGTGCCAATCGTTTATGCATACAGAATTCACTCGGTTAGACCCCGCTTAGGCTCTAATATTTGAATGGTAGAGTGTACCTGCACAAGACGCATTCAAACGCTATTTTTCTAAGTTTGATCAGGTGGCCAGCCTCGAAATTAGTTCATATTTTTATTCGTGGATTTTTGGCAATTCTAATTTTGACCACTTGATATCGATTCACGTCTATTCTAACCCGCTGTGGCAATGGAGTAGAAGGAGCTAAAAAGGGGATAATCCAAAAAATAGGCAGGAAATCGTACCATTCTTCATCGCTTCTGTGGCTCAGAAGTGGAGCCACTTCTTCTGTCAATAATTTTTTTCATTTTTGGAAGATACTTTGCAAGAATTGCAGCACAAAACGGTAGGTATGATACACTTGTATAGTAGATTTTTTCAATCCGACATTTTGGATTATTTGGAAAGTCGGAATACCAACCACGCCATCTCGGCAAAGTTTGCACACCCTATCCAACGGCTGATAGCGGGAAAAAGCTGGATTTAACTCGATGGAGGCGTAGAGATTTGGAGACTATACAGAGAAAGAGCCCATGCGGAAAACCACATCAAGGAACTTAAGTATGATTTTGGATTTGACGGCTTAATCTAAAAGATTTTTATGCCACGGAATCAGCACTCATATTTGCAATGATAGCATAAAATCTGATGTCGCTCTTTAAGCAATTTATCCCACAAGAAAATACGCAGAAAAGGATCTCAACATTAGGTTACAGAATCTATGCTATCGGTGCTTATTTTTAGAAAGTGAATAAACAAATCATCCTCAAAGCAGCACTCGTCAAAAAACGGTGACAGTGATTCTCTAATCAGTGGAATCAATCCGAAAATTTTGAATCCCCGTTTTCTAATATGCAATCATGGTTTATTTACGTTGAGAGCCGTATAAAAGGTATCCACTAACCAATATACCTCATTAAGTATATAGTACCTGTATTAATTTGTCATTTTTTAATGAGTCGTCCCTCAAAAAGTCATTTTCAATTTTTTGGACAGAAAGATACCATATACTGCCTTTGTGAATAAATGCAATAGTTGCCAACAGTAGGTTTCCTCTGTGCGCCAGAGGTTCATGACTCGCTTAAAGTTCTACGCGGCGGCACTTAGCAATAAGTTCATACTATCTCCTGTTGATCCTTTTAAAAAATTTCGGATGAGCCGATAATCAANGCAAGCCGGGCCCGGTTCGCTTCGTTCGGCTCCGCCTCACTCCGCCTCACTCCGCTTCACCGGCCCGGTGGTTAACTCTCTTATACAGTTACTTAATATCTATTTACACAAAGAACTAAACACTACCATATATTCTTTGCTGTTATGCATCCTCCTGTATTCGGTCGTGAAGTCATCTTCAATATATCTTTCACCTTCTTCATCTCGCTGTTATTTCTATAATCATATATTTTCACTGCGTACGCAGTAATGACGTTCCCTTTTCTCTCTGGAAAAATGCCATGAGAAAAATTTCCACCCACACTACCGATCCCAACTTTCACGTCTGCTCCAAATGCTTCGTGATATGCCGAAATTCCAATCTTGACTGCAATTCTATTAGTAGCTGGGTCTTTGTAGTATTGATTTGATTTTAAGATATTTATTGTCGTTGATGGTTAAATTTGTTGATAGTTTCGTCTGACGTACATTCAACTTTTGATTTTGGAGTAAAAATTCTTCCGTCAAAAACTACCAAGTCTATTGTGTCTTTTTCTAAAAAGCCTTGTCTTGGAGTTGCAATTTGTCCTTTGGGGCACCAAACGTATGGTTTTCGAGCGAACAAATTCCCTGTCGCTAAAATCAGTGTTATTGGTATAAGATTAATTTTCATGGTGTTAATCTTTGTCGGTTGTCTGTATATAATGCCACATAACGTTTTGGCGCTTGACGCAGTGGCGGATTTAGAAGCACTAAACTGTCAGCACCACTACTATTGACAATATGATGTTGTACGACGTTTTTTATTTTTTCAGCAGGATGCAACTTGATGGTTTTAAAAGATCCCATTTGGGGAAATTAATGGTTTTTCAATTCCCCGCCAATTTAGTTGTAAAGGAGTTTTTGTACATGCAGATCCGGGATTTGACAGCGAAGAACTAAAACAAATATGTTCAGATTATGAAATTGAGTTAAACGTGAAACAAAATCCCCGTAATCAAAAACAACAAAGTGATGAATGCCGATATTTTGATGAGCAACCTTACAAAATAAGAACTAAAATCGAACATGCAAATGCATGGACGGATGCATTCAAGGCATTACTCATCAGATATGAAAAACTCACTGAAACCTATATGGCTATGCAATGGCTCACTCTAATAACCTTATTCTGTAGAAAAATAAAAGTTTAAACAAGTTCATCAATAACCAATGATCTATCCCAAAAAATGCAGCAGGTGCGATATAAAATATAGTGTTGTTGGAATATTTGAACAATCAAACGCTACTGGAAAGTGGTACTAATAACACTTTTAAAGAGTTAGACTTTAGTATACTAAAAAAGAGTAGGATAACAGACGATATAAAAGATAGCATTAACGAAGAAACTCTAATGCGCGTTTTTTATCTTTTTATGCGATTGCACAGGCTATCAGCACCCCCAACGCACCCACTATCAGCCCCCAATAATATTCTCGGGGTGTATGCGCAAAAAGCAATAATCGAGCAGTACCCACCAGCCCTGAAACAAGTAGGGCACAGGCAAGATACAGGGTGATATTTGAAGAAAAGGCATTCAATGTAAGCACCACCAAAAAAGCGGTTGCCGTACCCCATGCAATACCATGCATACTTATTTTGATATATATATTGGCCAGTAATCCTACCGACGAAGCAATAAATACACTAAATGAAAACACTACAAAATAGTGTGGCACTCCGGGCAAACCACGCCACACATACCATATCCAAAAATACCAAATACTACACACGACAAAAGGAACAATGCGGTCTTTTCTGTTTTCCAATTTAATAGAACCAATTAGGTTCAGCCCCCTTAAAAGCAACACGCTTACCAAAGGGAAAAATGTATAGTTTACAAATGCGCGACCCAGCGTCAGCACCTTTGCCTGAAATGATGCTCCTATAAATAAAAAAGGTTCTACAAAAAGCAAAAAAGCAATAACATACAGAGGTACAAACACCGGATGAAACACATACGACAACAGATTGACCAGCCCCCTCAACACAAAAGGTGTTGCATATTTGTGCTCTTGATGCACTTTATTAATACCGGTTGGCGATATATTCAGTTTGCTATTCATTTGTGGTAAAGTAGCGCAAAATAATGAAAATCACTGTGATTGAATCTCATCATATTTGTCTGAAAACATTCAGAAAATGAGAGGTGCAAAAAACATTACTCTATTTATCAGATAAAGAAATGTCAATCAAAAACCTCACGAAGTTTCCCATTTGCCGTTATCTTTGTAAATATAAAATAGTATATGGATTTAACAGCAAAACTAGTACAGATACTTCCTTTACAAAAAGGAACCGGGAAAAGTGGAAACGAATGGCGCAAGCAGGACATCATTATAGAAACAAGCGGCCAATACCCCAAAAAAGTTTGCATATCCGTTTGGGGCGATAAGATAAACGAAAAAGTATTACAATTGGGTAGTACGCTCAATATTGCATTTGATTTAGAAAGCCGAGAGTTCAATGGCCGCTGGTACACCGACGTAAAAGCTTGGAAAGTAGAACCGGCAGGGGCTACCTCAACAGACAGTAATAATAGTAGCTATACCGACGTAATGCCGGCCGACGCCGATTACTCCGACACTAACGATGATCTTCCGTTTTAGATTTAAGTCTTCCTTATCATAATAAAACGGAGGAGTGGATTAACTTTACCCCCTGTAGAAAAACTTACCGTCATGAAGAAGGCCTTAATACTTGTAACCATCGGCAGCTTGTTTATTGCAGGATGTAAAAGCGGCTGCAATAGGCATACCGAAGCACCTCCCGTAGAAGAAGATTCGATCGAAGTCAATTTGGGAGAACTGGCCGATTCTATTAAAAAAGTAGAAACCCATCATTTGGACTCCGTTCGCGCAGTGGCCGCTAAGGACTCTGTGTTGACGGAACTCTCCAAACAAGTGCTTTCCTTATTCAAAAACAAACGATATGCACAACTCGATTCGTTGATTCACCCAGAAGAAGGCGTTCGTTTCTCGCCGTATGCTGCCATATCGGCTGGGGATAAAAAGTTTTCGCGTGCCACCTTCAAAAAATTAGTTGCCGCCAACAAGGCTATTATATGGGGCACCTACGATGGCAGCGGCGACCCCATCTTACTTACACCGCGCGACTATTTCAGCAAATTTGTGTACGATGCCAATTTTGTAGCACCCGAACGGTTCGATATCAACAATATTATCCAAACAGGAAATTCGATAAACAACTTGAGAAGTAAATATCCCAACAGCGATTTTACCGAAAGCCATTTCCCAAGTACCCGAGAAAATGGAGACATGGACTGGAAGTCTATGCGATTGGTGTTTAAAAACAAAAACGGGAAATACTACTTAGTCGGTATAGTACACGACCAGTGGACCATATAACGCGCGCTTCATCCGTAATGGTCATTACTTAATCTGACAGATTAGATTTTTTTAGGCATTGCTCCGAAAATAATTTTTAGAAAGCGGTTGATGATTTTCATGCGCTTTATTACTCTCATCGGTCAGGCTATCCCTGACAGCTTGCTCCTCAGCAGAACCTGCTTGCGTTTTATCTGACAATTTAAAGATAGCATTTGGCCTGAAAAAACTGTTAACGTTCTTGTCTTGTGCCTGCTGTTTACCTTCAGAAAATGTTTGAACCGGGGTTTACCAAAGCAATGCCGATCGCTGTGCTGACGCTTGATATTGTAAAAGTTGATCCATTGATCAATGTCTGATTGAAGTCCTTCCAGCGTGTTGTAGAGTTTTTTTTCTAAAAGCAATTGCATAAAATTCTTCCTACATGGTGCGATGAAATCGCTCACAAATGCCATTGGTTTGCGGGCTTTTTGCTTTGGTTTTAGTATGGTCAACTGGAAATTTCAGTGCAAAGTATACCAGTGATTTTGATGTTTCAAGAGCGGTGTAGAATTAATCTTTTTTTCTTTTTCTGAGAGATTCTCCAGGGCAGACGCATTAAAAAGTTATCCTGATTTAGCCAACAGAGATAGCAAATAATCCTTATCTCTGTCAGCCTTTTTCCTTTTTCGTTTGATACTTAGTCGTCCCTCAAAAAGTCGATTTTAATTTAAGAGGCAAAAAGATACCATATACTGCGTTTGTGAATAAATGCAATAGTTGCCAACAGTAGCTTGCCTCTGTGCGCCAGAGGTTCATGACTCGCTTAAAGTTGAAGGCAGCAGCGCTTAACAATAAGTTCATACTATCTCCTGTTGATCCTTTTAAAAAATTTCGGATGAGCCGATAATCAAATTTTAAACGGCTGATTACCGGTTCTGATGTTTGTGTAATGCGGCATCAGAAAGCTTTCTACGTAACTCTCGCTGTAAGCGGCCTGCCATCGTCTTAATCTTTTTGCGGGCTTTTATAGCCTGTGCGCTTCCTTTTTTTGTATGCTCAAAACCAAGCAAAATGTTTAGCTTCTTTAGTGTAAACTTATAGCTTTGACGAAGTACCACTCCATACC
>MPNW01000883.1:44304-61966 GCA_011800805.1 Hirudo medicinalis
AGCACTTCCCCTAAGAAAATTTTAGCAGTCGCTGCAAAACCTTCTGTAAATAGCTTCGTACTGAGGTATAATTGCCTCTATATTGTACTGCTGAGCATGATGGTACGCTTGATGCCTAAACCGATTCAGCAGGGCTTCGTCTTTCAGTAAATGTATCGCCTTCTCACTCATGGTTTTTACATCGCCAATGGCGGCGGTGTATCCAGTAAGCCCGTCAATATTCACTTCTTTTAAACCGCCCGCATGAGTAGATATCACCGGAACTTCTGATGCCATTGCTTCTAGGGCGGATAGACCAAAGCTTTCATACTCCGATGGTAATAGGAACAGGTCGGCTATGGCAAAAATATCTTCTATCTGCTCTTGTTTGCCCACAAAAGTCATTTTATCAAATATTTTCAGGTATCGGCCGCGCTCTTCGGCAGTTTGCCGCTCTGGCCCATCGCCCACAAACAGTAGTTTTGAAGGAATGGTTTTTTGTACTTCATAAAAAATTTCTACCACATCCTGCACCCGTTTTACTTGTCTAAAATTGGATGCGTGCATCACGACCTTTTCATCATTGGGGGCAAACATTTTTCTGAACCTGCAAAGCGGTTTGCGACCAAAGCGTTTCACGTCTATAAAATTATACACCACTTCTATCTCCTTCTTTATATCAAAGGTAGCATAGGTTTCTTGTCGCAGGTTTTTTGACACAGCCGTAATCACATCGCTTTCGTTGATAGAGAAAGACACCACCGGCGCATACATCTTATCCTTTCCAACGAGCGTAATATCGGTGCCGTGCAATGTGGTTACCACAGGAATACCGTATCCATCATCCTGCAAAATCTTTTTGGCCATATAAGCTGCCGATGCGTGGGGAATGGCATAATGCACATGCAGCAAGTTCAATTGGTAGTTCTTAATTACATTCACCATCGTGCTGGCTAACGCCGTTTCGTATGGTGGAAAATCAAACAATGGATAAGTAGGCACCTGTACCTCGTGGTAATATATATTGGGCACAAAACCAATCAGTCTCACCGGCTGCTGGTACGTAATAAAATGTACCTCATGACCTTTTTGCGCCAGAGCCTTGCCCAGCTCGGTGGCAAGCACTCCGCTTCCACCAAACGTAGGATAACATACAATTCCAATTCGCATGCAATAAAGATAATTATTTCGACACAACCTTTGGGTGATATTTACTGACAACACAACCCCATTAAAAAAGTAAATTTCCCCGTATACCAATTTATTTCACAATGATAGACGATAATGCCGAGGTATTTAATGGTATTGGCAGAAAAGATGGTTAAAAATATTTACTATACAATTTTTATTGAGTAAATTCAAACCGTTTCAAAATAGCACATACAATGAGGCTGTCTCAAAAGGGCATCCTCTTTTTTTGGTGTGGGTTATTCACACATTGTAGATAAAAATAGACTGTTAAGTTTGTACGTGTTGGCATTGTTGGTACGTCAATAAGATATGCGCAAATCAAATGTTATCTTCAAGACCTACAACCAGCAACAGAGGATGTTGTTGCCTTTGAATTTGGAAGAGTTGGTAGAAAAGACACACCCCGTGCGGGCAATGTCGGGAGTATCCCGCAAAGTGTGTAAGTTAAAATCGAGGTAAAATAAGGGTAGAACTTATACCTTCAATCTGTCACCAAAAATAATTAAGAATTGGTTCAGGACAATGCCCCAATTTCTGATGGGCATTGTCCATTTTTTGGATGCCTCCCTGGTAGGAGCGCCATAAATTTCCCGCATATCCCGGGTAAATTCTTTGCGGTCCTTCCATACCACGTAACGCATGCTGTTACGGATCTGATGTACCACACAGATCTGGGTGGAAGACTCAGGGAATACCGTTCTGATGGTGGTGGTAAAGCCATTGAGGTTATCAGTAGCTGTGATCAAANTCGCCTTCGAGCATCTTTTCAATGGCTCGTTTTTGAATGCTGGCCAAAAACTCCTATTGAGTTGATCACCGGTCTTGAACTGCTTCAAAAAGTCGTCCGATAAGAAATCTTTCGTTTTCATTTGTTCATATTGTGTTTAAAATTAAAAAATCGAATCCGTTAAAACTCGATTTTAACTTACACACTTTATGAAACACTGTCTAAGGCGCTGTTTTTACAGTTTTCCATCTTATCTCAGCAATCATAAAATAGAATCCTGATAAACTTGATGGCACAAAGCCACAAAATAAAAAAACCGCCTCAATTACTTTTGAGACGGCTTCATTTAATATAGCACATCCAAGAATGCGAATTTTGCTTTTTATTCTCCGGTAACTTGGAAAGTAATAGGCTGTTTTCTATATGCTTTCACTTCTCTATTGTTTTGAAAGGCTGGCTTCCATTTACCCGATCTTTTTATAACCCTCATGGCTTCTTGCTCCATACCATAGCCCACATTGGTCAAAGCCTTTACATCGCTCACATTACCAGCCACATCCACAACAAACTGAATGATTACGGTGTAAGTTCCGGTGGGTGCACTGTTATCTACTGCAACCTGTCCATCCAAGTTTCTTTCGAGGTAAGAGCGCCAACTTCCGGGATACTCCGCATCAATTTCAACTTTCGTAAATATATCAGGGTCTTTTTCTACGGGTTTGGCCTCTACAAGACCCTTACCAATACCGTCCGAAGGCGGCGGAACAATAATATTATTGTCCTTAGCACCTGCTTGGTTGATTGTACCTATTTTGGCATCCTTCAATTCTTCTACTGCAGGCGGTGGTTCCTTCACCTCTTCATCTTTTACAATTTTAGGCGGAGTAAACGCCTTCATTTCGATTTTAGGTGGTGGTGCTTGCTTGGGTGGGGGGGGTGGTGGAGGGGGGGGTGGCTCATCCTTGGGTCGCTCCTGTTTGATCTCTTGTATCGTTAATTCATTGATTTTAATGGCATTGGGATCTACTGCAGGCTTGAATTGGCTTTTTACAAATACAGCACCCGCTATTAAAGCAAAGCCAAGCCCCGTAATGCCTAAAGCGAGCCACAATCTTTTAGTATAGGTTTTACGAAGTTCGTAAGCACCATAACTTTTATTGCGACCCTCAAACAGAAGATCCAAAAAGTCCGTCGATAAAATTTTATTGGTTTCCATTACTTAACTTAATTTGTTTACGATAGGATGCAAACGATGCGATTTTCCACACCAGTAAAGCATCTTTTAATTTTTATTGCGCCGGGGCAGCAGCGGGCGCGGTCGGGGCTCCACCTTCAGACACTTTGATTAAATCCTTCTCGGTATCGAATGGCTTCAGTAAAGCATATCTGGCCACTTTATTGATGGTCATTTCATCCAAAAGGTCAATCACATTTTTATAGTTCGCCTCTTCGGTAGGTTTTATCAGCACAAAGAAATCTTTTTGCCGGCAAGTGCTAGGATCTTTCCCTTCTGCTTTTGCCTTGGCTTCGCAGGCGACATCCGTTACATATCTCGACTCTACCTCCTTCTTTTTCTTGATGATAATATCTCTTATTTCTTTGAAATTTGAAGACTTGAAAACTTGGCTGGCGTTTTCGTTGGTCAGCTCTCCTTCATAATAAAAAAGATTATTGTCTTTTCCTATCATAATGGTAAGCGCCCCCGACATTTTCACTTTCGTTTCTTCTTCTTTCTTCTCGGTGTCCTTTGGCATATTGAGATCCATTGTAGTAGGAGAGCTCATGGTAGACGTAAATATGAAGAAGGTGATAAGTAAGAATCCCAAGTCCACCATCGGCGTCATATCCACACGGGTACTCAGCTTTTTGGCTTTCTTTACGCCGGGACCTTTTTTGTGGCCACCGCCGCCATCACCGGTATCTAAACTTGCCATAACTTTATTGATTTAAAAATTAACTACTGCTGTTTGTTGCGTTCCATCCATAATTCGGTGCCTTCAGGCGCGCCTTCAGGCATGGTTACTAAGTTGTACTTCTGCTCGTCGTTCTTTTTCAGTGCATCTATTATAGCTTCAAACGCAGGATACTTGGATACATTATCCCCCTTTATAAGAAATTGTAGCTTTTTTCCTGAAAAAACAGTACGGGTGGCAGCTATCCAATAGTACAATTCGTTGTTAGACGAATCTTTTACGGGAATACCTTCCTGTATATATGCTTTTTTATCGTCTTTGCTTAATGCTAAGAACTGTCCTAATTTACCAAATGGGACACCTATCATATCGCCCGAAAAATAGTTGGCAACTTGTGCGTCAGAAATGGGGACATTTCGAGACTGGGCTGCCGCCTTGATAATGCTTCTGGCCGATTCGGGATCCCTCTGTGCCATGATAGAAAAATACACTTTGTCGTTTTTGTCGATACTGATCATTACGGCATCGTTTTCGGGCAATTTTTGCGACGAAACCGAATTGGGGGTCTGAATGGGAACCGCCTCTGCCGGTTTGAACTTAGTAGCCATGATGAAGAACGACAAGATGAGGAACGCAATGTCCACAAACGGTGTCATGTCCGTTTCTGTCGATTTTTTGGCTATTTTAACTCTAGGCATATTAAATTAATTATTTTGAAATGAGACGGAATTATTCGGATTTTCCACAAACACTATTCTTATCTTATTCTTTGCAAAAAAATTACTTGTACAAAGTAGCGAAGGATTGGGTAAGCGTAAATCCAGACTCGTCAATGCCATAAGTGATGCTGTCTATTCTGGTAGTGAGCATGTTGTAGAATATCAACGCTAGGGCCGATGTTCCAATACCTAAAGCCGTATTGTAAAGAGCCTCAGAGATACCTACCGCCAGCGAAGAAGAATCGCCGCCGCCGCCAGATTCACCGAGCGCAGCGAAAGAACGAATCATACCCATTACTGTTCCCAAAAGTGCAATCAAAGTACCGCACGACACGATGGTGGATAAGAATACCAAATTTTTCTGAAGCATGGGCAGCTCTAATGCTGTTGCTTCTTCTACCTCTTTTTGGATAGCGGCTACTTTTTGTTCTGTTTCTAAATTGCTTTCGCCTATCATCTCTTTATAACGGCGAAGACCCGCTTTCATTACATTACCCACAGAGCCTTTTTGTTTATCGCATTCAGCCAAAGCGGCATCTACATTTTTGTTGGCCAAATGATATTGCACTTTGCGAACAAAATTGCTGATATTTCCTTTACCTAAGGCTTTGCTGATTGTTAAGAATCTTTCGATAGCAAATACAAGGGTCATCAA
This sequence comes from Hirudo medicinalis, assembly GCA_011800805.1. Lineage (NCBI taxonomy): Eukaryota > Metazoa > Annelida > Clitellata > Hirudinida > Hirudinidae > Hirudo > Hirudo medicinalis. Next base: position 49,489 of record MPNW01000883.1, read on the forward strand.
CAGCATGCCAATCAAAAGCGGAACGATGATACCTCCCTCATAAATTCTATGGAAGGCATCTCTAGGTCCTAAATGGTGTGGCCAAAACCCCCCGGCCTTGTCTGGAGAGTTGAATCCAGAGTCGGCGCCCATTGCAAATCGCCATATAAGATATCCTGCTATGATGCACAAAATGGGGGCAATCCAAGATATTGCATTACTGCTTGTTTTTGGTTGCACAGATGTTGTTGCTGCCGCTACCGGCTTCGCTTGATTTTCAGCCATGATCTTAGTTTTTTAGTTTTTAAAATGTTTAAACATGTAAAATAGTTCACAATTCTAACAAAAAAACAGTTACAACAAAGTTTTTCTTTGTTATTTTTTTCTAGTTTGATTAGGAATATATTTTTGACACTTCATTATTTGTAGTACAAAAAGGGGAATACTCCAATTGTGACGCAAACAATTTAACCTCGCTTATTGTTATAGGGTGAGAATCTGCACCTACGGTCAATTCTACACTTTCCATCCAAACTCATTATTTCAAATAAATAAACGCACATGTCAGAAATCACTTTAAAAGGGAACAAGGTACACACATTGGGTTCACTGCCTCAGCTCGGTACCAAGCTGAAAGATTTTACACTCGTAAGGGATGATCTTAGCGAAAAACAATTATCCGATTTCTTGGGCAAGAAAATTGTACTGAATATTTTTCCGAGTGTCGACACAGGTGTTTGTGCGGCATCTGTAAAAAAATTCAACGAAGAGGCCGTTTCGCTGGAAAATACTGTGGTAATCAACATTTCAAAGGATTTACCATTTACACTAAAGCGTTTTTGTGCCGCAGAAGGAGTTGAAAACGTAGAAACGCTTTCTGATTTTAGGGGCAATTTCGGCAACGATTATGGCCTTACACTTATTGACTCTGGAATGAAAGGCTTGCTTAGTCGTGCCGTAATAGTGGCCAATCAAAATGGAACGATCATATACACCGAACAAGTACCCGAAATTGCTCAAGAGCCGAATTATACCGCCGCCTTGGCTGCGTTGAAATAGCGGATCTTTTTTATAAAAAGGCCCCGACACTTTACTACATCGGTGTTGGGGCTTTTTGCGGCCTCGCCCAGAATCGAACTGGGATCTGGAGCTTCGGAAACTCTTATACTATCCATTGTACTACGAGGCCGTTTCAAGAGCGGGCAAAGTTAAGTGAATTTCAGCAACTGTGTCCTACGCAAGGCAAATTTGTATTACAAGTACTTATCATGGTGATTGACAAAACAATGACTATAGGTCTTTCAACATCTTGCTCACGTACTGCATATACCTTCTATTTTTGGCTTCGCCAATCATTTGCGCGCCGTAAATACTATGATGCCCCGACATGAGGTACGATACCACACATGCAATACCAACATAAACACCACTCGCTGCTCCAAACAACTCTATTCCCATAATGGCACATGCCAATGGGGTATTGGTGGCACCTGAAAAAACCCCCACAAAGCCCATCCCCGCCAACAGTGCCACCGGTAGCGGAATGAATAGGCTAAGTGCGCTGCCCAATGTAGCGCCAATAAAAAACAAAAAAACAGCGGCGTTACTTCGCCTCCTTTAAACCCTGTCGAAAGTGTAATAATAGTGGACATCATCTTCAACAAAAAAACAGATAGTGGCTGCACATTCGTAAAAGGTGCAATGATAGTGGGAAAACCCAGGCCCACAAACTGGGTAGTACCCATTGCAAAAACAGCAAGAGCCACAATACTTCCTCCTACAACGGGGCGCAGAGGCGAGCGAAATGGCCCGCCCAATTTATCGGCTAGGGAACCCGCCATTTGTATGGCGGTACCCTCGCGCCCGGCCGATCCACCAAACAAATGCGTAACAAGGGTGCTCAAATACACAAAAAATGCCATGTTTTTGAATTCTGGATAAGATGAGGTTATTGCCGGCCTCTACATTTTTTCCCCAATAATAATACCCCACTCCTATCACGAACCCGGTAATCGGAAGTAATGCGATCATCTAGGTATGAACTTCCCGGTACTGAGTAACCCATTGCAAAGAAGCCAAGAAACCTGCAGATGCCGAACCTATGATTACCCCCAATATGGCACAGATGAGCAGCCATCTTACAATGTAGAACACGCCGGGGTATTTGTTAAAAAATGAAGCGAGCGATTGTTGACCCGAAGTAAAACAAAGTTTGTTTGTAAATGGCATCATTCCCCCTGATTAAAGAATGAAAGTACAGTAATTAACCAAGCGTCATCAGCTTTTTCAAAGCGGTTGGGTAAGGAATAACACCATTTCCTTTCGGCAAAAATACGTTTTTTGGAACACCGTTTAATGATCGAACAGGCCCGATGCATTGGCCGCAAAAATTTTTACAGAAATAGCCAGTAAGATCACACCAAAAAACTTCCTAACCGCAATCAGCCCATTTGGACCCAACATTTTGGATACCCCGTTGAGTGACCTTAGAACAATATAAATAATTATTAAATTAAGTACAATTGCTATTAATATGGTTTGTACCTGATAGTTGGCTTTTAAAGACATAATAGTGGTAAGCGTACCGGAACCCGCAATGAGAGGAAAGGCTAAGGGTACAATGGTAGAAGCTTTTACATCCCCATCGGATTTAAAGAACTCAATACCTAATATCATTTCTAACCCTAATATGAATATTACAATAGAGCCCGCCACCGCAAAGGATTTTACATCCAAACCCAGTATATTTAAAATAGGATCCCCTAAAAATAAAAACAAAATCATCAGCGCACCAGCGATCACTGTTACACGAAGTTCCCTAATACCTCCTATTTTATTTTTAATAGAAATAAGCACCGGTACAGATCCTATGATATCAATTATCGCAAAGAGTGTAAAAGTTATAGTAAGAATATCTTTGTAGCTAATATTCATGTTTTCATACTTGTTGGAAGTGGAAAAATTTTTGCGAAAGTAACGCTTTGTTAGTCGGTTTCATCTGATGAAAAAAATTATTTTTTACGACACATCATACTTTTCATTCGCAAGAACCGATTTTATTACGCAGAATGTATAATACATTTGGTATTTCAAATATACGCTTATGCAACAAGCCCTTTATTCGACAATAATTATAAATCTTGTTCTATGCTTCAGCTGTAATGCTTTTGCTCAGTTTACGACCCCTAAGCATCAATTTACCCGACAAGATACTTTGCGTGGCGGCTATGGCGAAGGCCGAACCGGATGGGATGTACTAAAATACGATATCAGCATACAGCCCAACTTTAGCACCCACGAAATAAAAGGAAAAAACAAAATCACGTTTCGAGAAACGGCCACTAAAATCATGCAAATAGACATGCAAGAACCCATGATGATAGACAGCGTGATTTACAAAAACAAACCCCTGCCACTAACAAGAGAAGGCAACGTATATTGGGTTACGTATCAAAGTGAAACCGCCGCCCATAGTGCATCTACCACAAAACGAGAAGTCACGGTGTACTTTCATGGCAAACCTACCGAGGCCCGCAACGCACCTTGGAACGGTGGATGGATATGGAGCAAAGATGAACAGGGAAGACCCTGGGTCAGTGTAGCCTGCCAAGGTTTGGGAGCCAGCATTTGGTATCCTTGCAAAGATCATCAAAGCGATGAACCCGACGATGGAGCATCGCTTACCATGACTGTGCCCGACAGTTTGGTGGCAGTAAGCAACGGACGATTGGCGGCCACTCAAAAAAACAAAGACGGAACAACTACCTGGACATGGGAAGTGAAAAACCCCATTAACAACTACAACATTGTTCCATACATTGGCAAGTATGTGCATTTTGGCGAAACAATACAAGCAGCCAAAGGCCCACTAGACCTCAACTATTGGGTGCTTGACTATAACCTTGAAAAAGCAAAAAAGCAATTTGGTGCAGTGCCGCAAATGATACATTGTTTTGAAAATTGGATGGGGCCTTATCCCTTTTACGAAGACAGCTATAAGCTGATAGATGCGCCCCACCTGGGTATGGAGCACCAAAGCGGCATTGCCTACGGAAACCATTACGGAATGGGCTATTTTGGAAGCGACCTTAGCGGCAGTGGCTGGGGATTACGGTTCGATTTCATCATCATTCACGAAAGCGGCCATGAATGGTTTGGAAACAATATCACCGCAAAAGACATTGCCGACATGTGGGTGCACGAAAGCTTTACCAACTACAGCGAAACCCTATTTACCGAATGTGTATTTGGCAAACAAGCAGGGAGCGATTACGTAATAGGAAGCCGAAAAAAAATTGCAAACGACATTCCAGTCATTGGCATCTATGGGGTAAATAAAGAAGGCAGCGGTGATATGTACTATAAAGGCGCAAACATGTTGCACACCATACGACAAGTGATAGACGACGATACCATTTTTAAAAATATACTCCAAGGGCTGAACAAAGATTTTTATCACACTACGGTTACAGGAAAAGAAATTGAAAACTATTTCAGCAAAAAATCGGGAAAAGATTTGAGTAAAATTTTTGACCAATACCTACTTACCACCAATGTTCCGGAACTTCAATACAAAGCAGGAAAAAACAATATAGCATACCGGTGGGCCCATGTGGTAAGCGGTTTCAATATGCCCATAAAACTTACCAATGGCCAATGGATTTACCCCACAACCGAATTCAAGAAAATGCGTGGAAAAGTTGCCTCAAGCGGACAAATACAGGTCGTTCCCGATTTTTATGTTACGGTAAAAGAAATCTAATGCTCCAAAATGACATTCTTTTGTATCATCCAATCCGATGATCAACACTTCTTCACAGTGCTTATCAATTGGCCGATCGCATAAGCAGTAGTGGGGGGAGGGGGGGGGTGGCCACATTGCTCCTTTTTAACTACCGGAAGGAAGTGCAGTTTTCATTATTGGCGTGGCGCAGTACGTTGCCAACTTACAACCTATTATCAAAACTCGTTAAAAAGTTCTAAGTTTGAAGCCGGGTGGCATTTAGCAAGTAGTCTTGTGCACTTCAATCATATACAATGAGTGTAAAAATCAGGCGACAAAGTATTATTTCTTCAATAGTTATTTACCTAGGCTTTGGCGTCGGTTTTTTAAACGCTTATTTTTTTACTAAACACGGCACTTTTTCTACCGATCAGTACGGGCTTATTACACTCATTACCTCTTCGGTGGCACCTCTAATGGCTTCATTGGCCAATTTGGCAATGCCGTCCTATATCTATAAATTTCACCCTTATTATAACGACAATTTAGAGCCCGACCGAAATGATATGTTCACCTGGGCAGTACTCATCAATTTAGGAGGATTTGCCATCATCGCATTGCTGGGCTGGGCAATAGCTCCTTTAGTGGTTCAGAAATATTCGGAAAAATCGCCTTTGTTTGTTGAGTATTACTACTGGAGTTTTTTAATGGGATTGGGATTGGCTTTGTTCAATGTGCTGGAAGCCTATGCGTGGAGTTTGCAAAAATCGGTGTTGACGAATTATTTGAAAGAAGCTCAATGGCGGCTTTTTACAACAGTAATTATTGTGCTCTTTGTGTTTAAAATAATTCCGAACTTCGGTGGCTTTATCAAATTGTATTCCTTATCATACATTAGTGTTTCTATCGCGCTTTTTGCTTATTTGCTGTTCACCCATAAAGTACGCATTACGTTGGTCATCAGTAAGGTTACAAGACGATTTTTGAAAAAAATAGCTCGGTTTTGTTTTTTTATCTATTCGGCCAATTTAGTGTTCACGTTAGCGGCTGCCTTTGATATTATAGTGATTGCGGCTGCGGTGCCCAATGGGGCTTCCAAAGCGGCTATTTTTGGACTGGCGCAGATTATGACAAGCGTTATACAGGCGCCGCAACGAGGCATCATATCGGCTTCTATCCCACATTTATCGCAGGCTTGGAAAAATAAAAATCTGGTATCCATTAAAAAAATCTACCAACGTTCTTCGTTGAATATGCTTATCGTAGCCTTGGGCTTGTTTGTATTGATCGTTTTGAACTATACAGATGCGATTAAAACTTTGCATTTAAACAACGAATACCTGTTAGGATTTGAGGCCTTTATATTTTTGGGGCTTACCCGTGTGGTGGATATGGGTACGGGCGTAAATGCCCAAATCATCGGTACTTCTAATTATTGGAAATTTGAACTGGTGAGTGGTCTTGTTCTATTGGTATTAGTGATGCCGCTCACTTACTTCCTTGCAATAACAATGGATATGCTGGGACCGGCTATTGCGCAGTTGATATCGATCAGCGTGTATAATGCCGTTCGAATTGTGTTTTTATATAAAAAATATAAACTGTTTCCATTCACTAAGCAATCGCTCTATGCATTGCTGCTTGCGGCAGGTTCGTTTATTTTTTGTTATGCTCTTTTTCATGAAGAAACTGGGTGGATTTCGTTGTTTGCAAGAAGCATCTGCGCTATTACGCTTTTGGGAGGAAGTGTGTTCGCTTTTCGAATTTCGCCAGACGTAACACCGATAGTGCAGTCGATACTATGTAGAATTAATGGCAATAAAAAAGAGGCTTAGCCCCTCAATGGTCAGATCATTGTATGATTCTTTGTTTTACCAGAGTCATCCAGAAAACGGGTAATGCACAGTGGGTTTGATTTTGCGGAAAAAGAGGTGTAACAAAAACCCCGAAACGGCATAAAAAATGCGCAAAACGGGGTATCAAAGTTATACTAAAATGTACCAAAAATTACTATTTGCCCAACCAGTAGATTTACAATTACAGGCATTTTTTAACACTCCATTGGGTGAGCTGTGCCAGCAATGTCATTTAGTTAGTTGATTAAATAGCTCTTTTATAGTTTGTAAGNGATAATCATACAATTTTAATGTTACAAGCACATAAAGGTTATTTGCAATTTTTTGGATTTGGAAATATAAACTCATAATTCCACTACAAAGAAAAACCACTTTTAAAAAGAGGGTTGTAAATGTTTTTATAGAGGCGTTGTACCAAAAGCTATTTTTGTATTTCCTGCAACTCTATGTCAAAAATAAGTACAGAACCGGGTGGTATGTTGCCAACACTACGCAATCCGTACCCTAATTGCTGCGGAATGTAAAATCGGTAATGAGCACCGGGAGCCATTAGTTGCAAGCCTTCTATCCAGCCACGAATAATGCCTCCGTTTAATGCTATTGTTAATGGTTTGCCGCGTTCGTAGGAGTTGTCAAATTCTGTTCCGTCGATTAAAGTGCCTTTATAGTGGCATACTACAACATCGGTTGGGGTGGGTGGAATGCCTGTTCCTTCTTTCACTACTTCGTATTGCAAACCGCTTGTTGTGGTTTTTATGTTGGGTTGGGTTTTGTTTTTTTGTAAAAAAGCTTCTCCTTCTTTTATGTTGGGGTGGGCGTTTATTTCTTCTGCCTGGCGTGTAAATTGTTCAAGAATAGTGCGGGATTGTTCTTCGTTTAACTTAGATGTTTTACCATCCATTACAGTTTTTACAGCGTTTAAAAAAACTGCTTTGTTCAGGTCTTTAAAATCTTTATTTATGGATTGGGCAATGCTGATTCCTATTGCGTAACTGGCCGAATCGGTCATTGTTTTTAATGCCGCATCGCTGCTGTGGATGGGTGCTGCGGTGGACTTTTTTACAGGCGTAGATATTTTAGATGATGCTTTAGGTTTTGTTTGTGCAATTGCTACGGTATAAAAACCGGCGGCGATAATAAGAATACTGACTTTTTTCATCTATTTTTTATTTGTTCTTAATACTTCTTCTGCATTCATTTCAGAAGCTGCACTTTTAGCCGGTTTTTTTAATGGATCATAGTGTTGCTCTACCTGCGTTAATACTTCATCCATAATTTCATTCAGTATCACTTCGGTGTGTTCCAATGAAGCGTAGTAATCGGGTTTATTGGCTTTTAAATATTCGTAGTAGTTTCGTTGGCTGGCGATATCATTTTTAATATCTCCGGTAATTTTTCTTGCTTGATCCAGTTTTCCTGCCTTGTAGTATGCCTCTGTTAGCATAATGCTGGTTTGATTGTGCTGGCTGTAGCGGCTTACCATTCCGTAGGGTAGGTTTTCTGGGCGAATACCATCTGCTTCTTTATTTAAAAGTTTTATGGCATCCTCTGTTTTTCCGGCATCGGCCAAGTTACCCGCTGCTTCGGCAAAAATGGCTCTTACGCTTAAAAGATATTGGCGGTTTACTTCGTCAAAATAGATGCCTGCTCTATTAGCTCCGCCAAATTCGTATTTTTTTAAATTTTCGCTTATTGCCGAAAGGTTGTTGTCTTTTATAGAAGCGCCGCCCATACGTAAAGAACGCATTACATTATCAATTACCCAGTTTTGTTGCGGGGTTTTCGCTAAAAACGGTATTAAGCGGTAAGTAAGTCCGTCTTTTCGTAAGTAGGGATCTATACCAATACCTGAGCTTTGAGAGGTAAAATAAATAGGGCGTTGCCATTTGTTGGTGGCAATAATGTTTAACATCATCAAATCGTTTCGGGCTAAAGCCGATTTGGGTATTTCAAAGGCAATTTGATTGAGTACGCTGTCTGCCGGATTGGTCGTGCCATTTTTTAGTACCAAAGATTTATCCACTGGTACAAAAAATTTTCTAAACGGCATACTGCTGGGTCCTACATCGTTTCCGTCATCATCTAATACTTTTTGTCCCAAATAATCTTTCATGATGTTGTATAGCGGATAATGCGCATTGGGATCTAACCCCTGACTTTTCTGTTCTTGATGGATGCGGATATACTCTCTGTTATGGCCTTCTATTTGTTCTGGAGTCCAAATTATATCTACGCCGGGCGCATTATTGATTTTGTACCTCAACTGATTGATATACCAATCGATACCCAACAGGCTGGTGTTGATGATACGAATATCAGGACGAACACCTTCTACTTCTTGGGCGTACCAAAGAGGGTAGGTGTCGTTGTCTCCATAAGTGAATAAAATGGCATTAGGCGCGCAACTTTCTAAGTAATCTTTTGCGAGGTCGGGTGCTAAGGTTTTTTTGCTTCTGTCGTGGTCGTCCCATTCTTGCTGTGCCATTAGTGCAGGTACCAGTAGGCAAATAACACCGGCGGCCAATCCGGCCATTTTAAAGTTGGAGCCATTGCCCGAGATAGCTTTTACTATGTAGGTAATGGCTGCGGTTACTATTACAAATAATACACCTGCCACCAAACTTACCATAACGGTACTTTTACCGTCGGCGTTAAGGCTGGTGAGTAGCGTAATAATAAAGGTAACGGTACCGCCGTATATTAAAACTTGTTTTAGTAGGTCTTTTTGTGTTTTTTCTGTTGCCAGTTTTACAAATGATAACACCGATAACCCAATCCATATTGCAAAAACATATACGGCACCCACAAACACATAATCGCGCTCGCGTGGCATATTTCCGGGGGCGTTTAAATAAATTACCAATGCTTCGCCCATGAAGAAGAAGAATACGAAGGTTACAATAAAGTCTTTTCTGTTTTTTATAAGCTGAAATACAAAACCTAATACACCCAAAATGAGGGGCAGCATGTAAAGTTTATTGTTGGCTTTGTTTTGTTTTAACGATTCGGGCATTTTACTTTGGTCGCCAAGTCGTGGTGTATCTATCAGGCCAATGCCTGAAATCCAGTTGCCGTCTCTTTTGTTGCCAAAGCCTTGCAGGTCGTTTTGTCGTCCGGCTACGTTCCACATAAAGTAGCGCAAGAATAAGAAGTCGGTTTGATAAGTGAGAAACCATTTCAAGTTATCGCCATAACTGGGTGCGCCGTAGGTTATCTGTCCTGTTTTTTCATCGCGTTGTTGGTCTAAGTTTAGCCAATCGGCATAAAATTGTGCGTGGTTTTGGTCGTTGCTCGAGTCCCAAATTCGGGGAAATAATTGCATGTCGCTACTTTGATATAGTGGCGTGCGGTCTCTGCCGGTGGGTATGTATTTGTCTTTCCCTTTTACATATTTCATTTCACCGTATTCCATGTCTATCATTCCATCACCATCGTCATCGCGATATTGTGCCGCAAAGTGGGGGCCGTAAATAAGGGGTGCGCTGCCGTATTGTTCGCGGCCGAGGTAATAAACTAAGTTGATGGGATTGTCCACATTATTCATGTCAATACCCGGATTGGCGTGGCTTCTGATGATGGATGTGAAGTACATGAAGTAGCCCAACATCATAAAGGCATAACACCATAACGAAAGTTTCAGTACTCTAAGTGCTGAGGTTTTGATGAAATAACCCAATGCTCCGCCAATGATTAGCAACACAATGATTCTGAAAGTGGCGGCACTTCCGGAAAATGCAAAGGGGAAAAACACCAATGTAAAGAATAGCGCGGTCCAAATAACTATTTTTGTTTTTGAAATGTTGGGTTTGAATACTAATGCCCAACAGATCAGCAGGGCAATTAAAATAAAATAAACAGCAAAGCCCGAAAAGAAAGGTAATCCAAAGGGGTTTACAAACAAAATATCGAACCAACCTGCGGCTTTCATGCTGTATTGTATAACGGCTACCTGCACCAATCCGGTAATAATACAACCGATGATAAAGGCCAGTACAGCACCCTTTGTGGTGGGCTTGTAGCGGCGGTAGTAATAAATCATTACAATAGCGGGGATGGTGAGCAGGTTGAGCAAGTGTACACCTATGGAAAGCCCCATCATAAAAAACAGAAAAATAATCCAACGGTTGCTTCTTACGCGTTCCACTTCATCATCGGCTGCGTGTTCATCGGCGTGTTCCCATTTTAGCATAATCCAAAACACCAATGCCGTAAAAAATGAAGATAGTGCATATACTTCACCTTCTACGGCACTATACCAAAAAGAGTCGGTGAAAGTGTAGGCTAATGCACCCACGGCACCTGCACCCATAACGGTAATGAGTTGCGGTGAAGTGAGATTTTCGCCAACGTTCACAAACATTTTTCGGGCAAAGTGTGTGATGGTCCAAAATAAGAATAAGATGGTGCCGGAGCTGGCAAGTGCACTCATGAAGTTTACAGCACTGGCGGCAGTCATTGGATGGTCGCCGAATAATATGATAAAGAATCTACCCAATAAAGTAAACAGTGGTGCGCCGGGAGGGTGGGGCATACCTAGTTTATATGCACAAGCCACAAATTCGCCACAATCCCAAAGTGAGCCTCTGGCTTCTTTGGTGAAGGTATATGTAAGAGTGGCAATCAAAAAAACTACCCAGCCTGTAATGTTGTTTACTTTTTTAAAGTTCATTGGAAATAATAATTGTTTTAAGCTTCACAAAAATACGGATAAAGGCATCACTTGCAGGTGATTTGCGCTTACATATCCGAAATTTGTGGAATTGCAAATGTCATTATCGTTGTGCGGAGGGGTTGATATAGGAATTGTTGTACCAGGTGGCATCTATTTCTCTGACAAAGTTTTCTATGTTTCTGTCAAAGATTTCTTTTAAATTGTAATCTTGTTTTAGACTTCCTCCGTAAAAGAAGGCGATGGTTTGGTATATCCTTGCGTTTAACCCTCCTTTGTATTCTTTTAATATGTCGTAACAGTTGTTTCCGGTTTGCCGATTGATGAGTTTCATTAATACTTTTCCTTGGTAAACCGAGAGGTTGGTGAGTGGGTCGGAAAATTGTTTTTTTAGTTCTTTTTCTTTGCCTTTGATGATGGCTTTTCGGTCTTTTCTTGAACCGGCTGTTTCTATTTCTTTATTAATTTGGTTGATGGTTACGCCTGCAATTTTTGCGTAGGGGTAACATACATACACGGCGTTGCGAAGGCGGTTGTATTCTTGTTTTACTGCTTCTAATTTGGCGGGTGGTAGTTTAGATATCCATATATTTTCCTCTTCGGTGTAGGGCATCATTTTGAAAGAGTTGTAATCTTCGCCGTACCAAATTGCGGCTATTTTTAGATGGTCGTTAGGGCCCCAATCTTTCATTATTTCTTCCATGCTGGGGCGTGGTGGTATGCGGGTAGTGTCTGTTTCGGACGGTATCTGGGCAGTACATGGACAGATGGCCATGAGTGCTATTAGCAAAAATGATATATGGATTTTTAGTGTATTCACTTCCTTGCAAAGGTACAGGCAGTGTGGGTATTTTTGAATTTGGTAAAATGATAAGGAATTCTTAATTATTTGTATTGTGCGGTGGTGATTTCAGTGCTAAGGTTGAAGTGTAGGACGCAAGTAAAGTTCAATAGTAGTACTACGGCTGGGTTCATACATGGTCATAATGGATTATAGAAAAATAAGAAGCCGTCTCAAAAGTAATTGAGGCGGTTTTTTTTATTTTGATCGCGTTGTGGGCAACTGTTGTTCAAAATCTTCCATATGCTTGGGTGAAGTAAGGGTGTCGGTTGGATTGGGGTGCAGGGTATTTTTGTTTTATCTTTTAATGCGGCGTTGAGTTGGTCGGTGGTTTGTTGTACGCTTGCCGGGTCGGTAGGCGCAAAGCTGGTGGGGCGTTTGTCTTTAAGTTCTTCGGCGGCTACTTTTTC
>MPNW01000884.1:0-12155 GCA_011800805.1 Hirudo medicinalis
TGATGATGATGATGATGATGATGATGATGATGATGATGATGATGATGATGATGATGATGATGATGATGATGATGATGATGATGATGATGATGATGATGATGATGATGATGAGTGATGATGATGATGAGTGATGATGATGATGATGATGATGATGATGATGATGATGATGATGATGATGATGATGATGCAGCAACAACGAAATCACAACAGAGGTCTCCACTCGACCTGAGTCCAATAAATTTCCTTCCATTCAATTCCGTCTCTATTTGCTCCTTCCTCCTTATTTTATTATTATTCATGTTGTCAATATTATGCACACCGTATTTATATCTAGTTGCATTCTATATTTATAAATATTATTTATAATTTTTCATTAAAAGTGCTATTTGTTTCTATAATCCTTTATTTTCTAAGTCTGAGAAACTCAAAAACAGAGCATCTAAAGCTTCTTCGAACGAAAAAAATTTAATAAAAAAATTTAATTTTATAATTAATTTTTATAATTTTATAATTAATTTTTATAATTTCATAATTAATTTTTATGATTTTATAATTAATTTATAAAATCTCCTTCGAAACTCGAAAAGTAGAAAAGAATGTCCTTCCACACATTGAATCATCAACAGTCTCTAACCTTCTTATAACCCATTATGACTTCTGCTTATCATAAATATTTATTCACATAATATTATCATAATTATTTTTCATAACTAATAAATTCTATTATTACTATTATTATTATTTTTTTATTTATTATTATTAATATTATTATTATTATTATTTCCTCAATTATTTTATTCACTCATTAGGACGTCAGTTGAGCATCTTCAACGAACAAAAGTTGGTGAACGTCGGTGGTTTGCTGAGGAACAAAATACTGCAACCTTATCATGGCATCATGGCTGGTTGGTAACGTTGATGACGACGTCGATGACGATGACGATGACGATGATGACGATGACGATGATGACGATGGCGATGATGACGATGATGACGATGACGATAATGATGATGATGATGACGATGATGATGATGACGATGGCGATGATGACGATGACGATAATGATGATGATGATGATGACGATGACGATGCAGGTCTCGTCATCAATGGCGAATGGTTGTTAGAATCAGCAGCGGTTGGTGACAGCAGGATGTCCTTCGTTGGTGACGTGGAGCTTCACCTCACTCCTCACACTCACTACTTCAGCAGGTTAGTAGCGATGATAATAGTTGCGTAATACATCATGCCATGTTATATCACATCAGATCACACTACATTGCATTAAGCTATACATTATCTTGTTTCTACCAACAAGTTACATCTACTACAGTTCATCGTCGTCGTTATCATCGCAATCATCATTGTCAGCATGTTTCGTCAAAAGAAGACAACGAGAAGCAATACAAGCGACCATCCAATGAAAGCCAACAACATTACAAACAACAGCGACATGGTTGAACCCGTTGACCTTTCAACCAACCTCCCCTTATTTACACCTCCAACAGGGCACCAGCAAAAAGCCTTAAATGACCTCCCCAGTGAGAGGTGACTGAAGAATAATAACAACATTTACAATAATATCAAGTAACAATTACAACATTTACAATAATATCAAGTAACAATTACAACATTTACAATAATATCAAGTAACAATTACAACATTTACAATAATATCAAGTAACAATTACANNAACATTTACAATAATATCAAGTAACAATTACAACATTTACAATAATATCAAGTAACAATTACAACATTTACAATAATATCAAGTAACAATTACAACATTTACAATAATATCAAGTAACAATTACAACGTGATGATGTAATAAATAATATTGCATTGTTAATAGTCGATTTAATTAACTGTCTTTATTATTACTTAATATAACTCAGACCAGTTATTCAAATAGTTTGTAAGAATAACTTCATTAGCAGACGATGCTTCCTTTAAATTAGCACGTTAATGTGGCACCGTGATTCTCATTAGCAACGTGACTGGCAGAAAATCAACGTCCTTTGAGAATATCAGCACCTGCCAAAATTGGCTCAACACCATCAGTTGGCAGTTTCACTAAATTATTTGGCCTTCTCCGAGAAAAATAAAAAAAACTAAATGTTTTTAAAAAAATTCGTCAAGAAAAAAAAACTAGTAATATACATTATCTATTTTTTTTTTCGAGCGATTTTCCTGCTCTATTCTTGTAAAACAATCGACTTGTAGGTCTAAAAACCTCATCAGCGAAGACAAAGAAGCAGCAAACATCAAAGCAGCCCAACGTTCATTTCCTCCATTATCTCCTCCAACTTCAGGCCACCTCTCAACTTCCGGAGAATTCTCGATTTTTTCAAACTCGGAGACGACTCCCCTCACTCGAGGGTCGAAGAACTCACCAACCACACTCACTAACACACCTCTTCCTCAAACATCTAAAAAGCTGCCTTATTTCGCCAATTCTCTCGAGAACGTCACCAACAGCTCCAAAGACCCACCGCTTCCATCGGATCATCATCAGGACCACCTAATTCCATTCCTCCTCTTCTTAATCTTCTTCGTTATCGTTGCAGTCGTCGCGACGATCGTCGGCTTCAAAACTCGGTGTTGCCATCTAGGCGCTGACAGCGGCAGCTACAGACTCGAAAGCAGGAGGATCGAAGTGCCAAACAGGCAGGCGGGAGGAACCGATTTCGATGACATTTCGGTGGGATGCAAGTCGCCAAGAACTTCGAAGCGTCCCCAGAAAAGAAAAAATAAAAAACACAAAACGAACGCCAAGAAACTCGTGGACAGGGAGTGGTACGTGTGAGATCATCCACGTTATCGAAAAAGAGCTTCCTTGACAATTTCCGATCTGTGTTTCAGAGAGGATAACGAAATCACATTTATCAGAATCCCTTACGCGACAAATAAATTCGAAGTCAAACACGGAATTCACCGACCCCAGTTCTCAGAGTTTTGAGGTTTTAATCGCGCATTAAAAACCAAAGTACTGCCCTCGGCCAGGAATCCACCTTCCCCAATAACAATTATTTCCAAAACTTCCAAATGTCTAACGATGATCTCCGACAAGGACGAGCCATGCGACCACAAAACCTAATTTGTTGATCTTCCATTTAAATTCATCATTGCCTCAGCTCTTGAAATAACATTATTTTACAGAAACAAGCAAGTTGACCAAGATCGTGCACACACGATACGATGAGGGCTCAGCTGCTCATCGACATCAAGTGACTACCTTCGGCAAGCACACACTCGACAAAATTGCCACTAGTGCAATGTTCTAAATTTGTTTTCATTATGTTTAACAGGACTTAGAACACAAGCCACCTTAAGTTCCAGCACATTTAGGAAATCAAGCAACAATGCAAGATAAAAAACACTGAACCTCTGACGTCAAATGATTTAAATCTGGTCTCTCCAGTCATTTCACAGCAGCAATTGCAGGTGTAATAAATAGGTCAATGATGTCAAAATCATGGAACCCACAATACGTGCAGGTTGACCGAATGGGTTGCGTTCCTGCATGCGTCGGTAATGGCAACAGTCGTAATGTGTCGTGTTCGAAACCCAGCCTGCACTGCTACAAGCGCCCTCGGGTAGGAGCGCTATATAAATGGTTAACAAAAAGCGCCTCTGACGCTATGCATATGGCGCTATATAAATGAAGTACATTTACGTAATGAAAATTGCAAAAGCATTGCACTAACATAACAATTCTGTAATTAGCTTAACGGTTCATGGATGTAAACTTTGGATCAGTGTTAGTAAAATAACTAATCACCATTCAACAAATGGATTAGTGAGCCTCATAAAGTGTAAATAAATATAGATTGAATAAAAGGATAAATTTCTCAACTAACAAATTAGAACACCAAAACAACAGAAAGCAAAGTCAAATTCCAAGTCCTGAGACGCACAACAAAACGAGGTCATTAAAAAAAAATTTCTAAAAAATCTCAGAAGAAGGACAAGTTAAACACCAATGTTTATTAATCAAGGCACAATGCAGCAATGTTTAGGAACACAACATTAAATCTAAATTCATAAATATTGCATTAATAAGATCGAGTAAAGCAAACATTTGTAGGAAGTCCTTAAAACATTTCAAGGAGGAGGATTTTTTAAGGAGGACACCATTGGTGCTAGCAATGCTGAGTAATTCTCAACCCTCAACTGGCTCTTGTTAATGAATGGAAAATGGATCACTAAAAGTATTCAGGGGCATTCCACGTCATCGCGGACATTCCTCAGCGGAATGGCAAACAGAGGTTCTGCTCTGAGGTTCCGTAATTGTTTTGCCGATGTAGTTGCCTTTTCAGTAATCGCATCTACATCCTTCTACAAGATAAGACAGAAGAGACATTCGGGTTTTCAAAAAGGTTCGCCAGCTAAAGCCATTACTTAATACGTTAAGAATGATGGCAGACTTTGAAACAGCCAGTCAAAATGCTGTTAGACATGGTTTTCAACTGTTCAACTGGCTGGACGCCTTTTCCATCTTGGCCAAAGTTTTTGGAGGAAAGTGCAGGAACTTGATCTGGCAGACAAACATCCGTGTCCATGTCAAGATGCTTTTGGCTTTAAGTTGTGTTCCAAGCGTTGACGTCACAAATGCATTCGAAATGTTGGTGGAAAGTTGTCCGAGGGAAGTTGATCCAGTGCTCGATTACTGGGAAATCAACTACATCGTAAGAAAAGGACAGAACTTCAGAGCAGAATCTCGGTTTGCATATGTCAACACAGAAACTCTCGATTATCTAAGTGGAATTGTGGGTCATCGCAAATGTCCACAAGTAATTGCACAATGAACTTATAAACCAACTAAATAAAGCATAACTGGACAAAGGAGCAAGAATAATCAAGCATAGCACAACAATCCAATATCGACTCATTCAAAGCCAACCACAGCAAAGAACACGTGAGAACACGTATTTCAATGGAGGGAATTATGCAGTAGTTGATGTGGTTTTTCAATTGATTCTCCTTGAAGATCAAAATGGTTGCAAGTCCTCAGGATTTTCCTGAAGACAAAACTTGAAATAACAACACAGACAAAACAAAGAGTGTTTATTGCCTAAGTTAAGGTGACCATCGCAGCTCTTTTAATTGGTGAGACTACTAATAATTAGTAATTATTAATTACGCTTATTAGTGTGAATTTCTTTGCTAAAGTTAATATGGCAACTGATCTATCTACCCCAAAAATAGATACACAATATAATTTATTTCAAATTAGACTTTGACTAACAAAAGAGTAAAAAGGGACAGATTATGCTCAAACACTGGCATCATAAATATAATTTGAGTTTTTCATAATTCATAATAATTATGATTCATTCATAATTCATTTTTCACAATTAGTAATTGTAACAGTAATTGTGGAAAAGTACCTTCACCAACAACACCAGAGTTTCCCAAGTTTTTGTTGGTGGACAATGTGGATAATGCTTCATTAATCAGCTTCCATTCACTGAGCTCAAACTGAACTCAGTTTAAGGAGAAAGTTCCATCTGCACCCTTCATCAGTGGATCAGTCCTCAGTCCTCAGAGCTTAGACACTCAATAGACACTGTTTGACATATTTTCCAATCCAGCAAAGGTTTGCCTGACTTTATATTTTTTATATTTATTATATTTTTGCCTGATTTTATATCAAATACAGACCATGAAAACATGGCCAATAGCAGATAGGGACAGTGGAGATCTCATTAATCCATATAATACCTTTATTGATAAACAAGAGAAAACAAGAAAAAATTAAGATAAAGGTTCATTTTCTGAGCTCTTCCTGCCCATAGATAAGATAAGATAAGCTTCGTGTCTGGAGTCTTGGCAGAGAAGACTTCAGGTCATGATGCTCCTTCTTGGCCAGTACCTCTTCTGCTGCTGCTTGATGCCAGTGCTCCATCTAACAAGGTTCATTTGGTGCCACCTCAAAGTCAGCAAGAAGGTGCTTCTCCTCATCACTCCAATGTAGACAATGGCTGGCCTTCTGAATCTCAGCAGCATGGTAATCATTCTCACGATGGCTGGCCATGCGGATCCCAGCAGCCCGAAGGATAAAGAGCGAGTGCAGAAGAGGCATTATATTGGCTTGTCATTTAATGGTTGCAAGAGATTCTTACTGCTTTCTTTCGAAGGGAATGAAAGAAATCCTCAGTATACCCCCAACACGTGCACGGTCAGGTCGCTGTTGATGAGTTGCGAGCCTTGAAATTTAAGTTGGCTCTCCAGGAGCACCACTTATTCGTAAAGTGACTGGTTGAAATGAGCCATCAACTCAGTGGAAAGTATACAGATATTAAGTTCAAGATATTAAGTTCAAGATATTAAGTTCAAGAGTACGAGAACAACATTTTCAAAGAGAATTAGGCTCAATAAGCACAAAGTACAAAAAACAATAAGGGAAGAGTTAATTAACTCGATGATAAAAAACAAGTCAAAACTTGAGAGTTAATCCAATCAAATCAATAAAAAACAGGAATTTTAATCTAAAACCCCAGGCCAAAGCAGGATAATCATAATTAAAATTAATTGAAATCAAACAATGTGAAAAAATCCCCCCAAAAAACTTACAAAATCCCGTGCGAGAATACAACGTAATACGAGCAAAATAGCACAGCTTATCATAGATTACAACCCAGGATTAGAAATATTAAGAATGAGAACATTGAATTACTCAAATTAACAAAACCCAAGAAAACCACCAAACAAAAATAAGTGAGAACTGAGATGGCAGAACTTAAGTTTAAATTAAGATTAATTTGATAGCAACAACAAATAATTTAACAATAATTTAAACCAAGACTTAAATAAGGTCGAGTTATTAAATTTAATTTACAGAATTAAAACAAATTAGAACAAACAAATGGGAATGAAAGATGAATTGGCACAGGAGTAACAGGAATCCAAGGAAATTGCATCAAGACGACCAAGCAATTAACGAAATAATTTACAAAAACTAATATGTATGGTCCAAGTCCTGTTTCTTATAAATCTATGCGAGGATATTGCCAAATTCAGGGAAAGGAACCTCCAGATTCACCATAATTTGATTGAACGTGGCATCGAGACCACATCAATAAGCTCCAGGATGAATAACTTCGATCAGCACCCTCGGTCAGACACCAAACCGAAAGATAAACAAACTAAAACATTGTAATGCTCTCAAAATACAGCTTTTGGTGTCTAAAGCACATGTAAAAAATTTCAGGTAAGCAAGCTGGCAAGTAACTCAAGAAAATCGATGAAAATCAAATGAGTCTCACCAAATTACCAGCTTTGCACCAATTGCACCTAGCCAGGGTAGGTTTGGACTTGTTTGAATTTCTTCACGTTTATATTCGGAGCACTGGGCAGAAATCCCATTGCGTCAACCGGCAATGGCCATCGGAAATATGATTGGTGAAATTTTAATAATGAGAATATAGACGACGTCTTACTTCCCATTTCAGAAATGATGTTCATCGACCAGGAAATCCCATTCAGAGATCATAAACAATTCCCACCAATGAATCACAGTTAAGACGGAGATGACAAATCATTTTTTAAAAGTTTCAAGCATCATTTCAATGGAACAAATGTAGAGCATCACTTTCTTGATGATCATCATTAACTTGAACAAGAGGAATCCCTGATTTCAGATGCATTCTTCACCTTCTGGCCTAAAACATTTGAACAGCCATCCAAATAAACAGAGAACCACAACTTATCCAATATCATAACATTCTTTCTGATATAACATCATTTAAACACAAATATCCACAAAAATATACCAAACTCTGCATCCAGGTTTGGATGGTTTGTTAAAAAAAAACATCTGCTGATTACACCAATGCATGAATTCATGATTGTTCAAAAATTCCTCCAAAACAACATAAATCTTCCAGAGTAGTTCATCATTCCAAAGACTGCCTGGCCTACTGGTCACACCAACAACCACCAACACAAGACCAACACAAGACCGATTGCTGCAATAGCAGGGTTGTTCTACTGAACCGGGACATTGGTTCCTCCAGTACTGGCCCATCTCACCATAACAGAAATGCATTGGTCTGTCTATGGTGTCGGTTGTTTTCTCTAGGCTATGTCGTTTAATTCATTTTGTTGAGGTTAATGACGGATATTTATCTTATAAATATAATTGGCAAATTGTTAGTAAACTAGTCTTTCTGGATAATTTTAAGCATCATGGCTCATAAAGGCAAGCAAAGAAGAAAGCCTCAACCAACTGTTGGAAGAAAAAATGGATGGTTTAGTGGATAAGCTTGAAACGAAGCTCTTACCTACACTTATCCAGAAAATAATCGAGATGGTGGAGAAAACAATGGCTGACCTCATCGCCGAGGCGATTAGGAGGGAGTTGCAACCGATGGTCGACAAACTAAAAGTCATTTATGACGAAAATAGAAGCTTAAAGCAAAGATTGGACCAGATTGAAAACCAACTTAGGTCTAGCAATTTGGTGTTTCATGGTGTTCCAGAAACAACCTTTGCAGAGGTTTCATCCAACTCTGTGAAGGAAGAAATTTCACAAAGGCCCCCTTCCAGAATGGATACAGTGAGGGCTGTTATGGATTTCTTGTGAATCAAGGCTTGGTCTGAAGATCTCTGCCAGTGACATCATAACTGGATATAGAGTACTTGGCCTCAAGAAAAGGCCCTCGTCCAATAGTTGTTTGTTTTGCAAGCAGAAGCACAAGAGAGAAGGTATTTGATTCAAGAAGGTTGTTGAGAAAGCAGTAAGGAGCTGGAAAAATTTACATCAATGAACATCTAACCAAATTGAATTCTGAGATTTTTGCAAATGGCAGGAAGCCTCTTAAAGATAGAAAGATTTCTTCAGTCTGGTGAAGTAATGGTTGTATTTACTTGAAAAGGCCAGACGTGGACAAGCCATCCAGAATTTTCACACTGGAAGATTTAAATAGATATTGTTAGCAATTGAGTCAGAACAAGACTATTTAATTTACCTAAAGTTGAAATACGAAATTTATAAAATCTCCTAATTGTGAGCCGGATGAAGAAGATGCATTTCAGTTTACAAATACTGACCCAGACATCAACTTTTTTTTAGAAAAACTTGTCTAACACATATATTGCCCCCTCCAAGTTTATCAATTTGCCAGGATTGACCCAAGAATTGTCCTTCTTTCATATAAATTGCAGAAGCTTATGACATAAAGTTCATGATATCATTTTACTCAACAACTTCACGAAAGTCAATATAATTGCAGTGACTGAAACATGGTTGAATTCTGACACTAGTGTATCCATTGTTATCCCTGGTTATTCCTTCACCTCAGCTTGTCGATGTGATGAGAGGGGAGGAGTGTTGGTTTCTTTATTCATCACACCATTGAGTTTTCATTATTTAAAATGCCTCTTGATGTCACCACCTTCGAATATTTATTTGTCAAATTGCGGATTCACCACAATACAATAGCAGTTGGAGTTATTTATCGGCCACCAAACACTAAGTTGCAAAAGTTCAATGAGGAACTCAAACTTGTGCTTGACCAGACTATTCGATGCCAGAGCTTTGTTCTTCTTGGAGACTTCAATATTGATGTCAGCACAATCCTTAAACCCTGCAGTCCAAGAATTCCAAATTATCATGTCATCCCATTGTTTACATCCTAAAATTAATCAGCCAACAAGAATTACCTCAACCACTTCAACAATCATTGATAACATTTTCATCAATATCTTCGAGAAAGAAAGTCGAGTAAAAGTAATTATTATAGTTATTATTATTATTTTAGTAGTTATTGTTATTAATAATTATAATTACTGATGATATCTCAGAGCATCTAACAATCTACCTTGCCATCAGTTCCTCTAAACAAGAACCTGTAAACTGGAATACTCAACCCTTTAGACACCAAAGTAGTGAAAATAAAAAGAAATTTCTTGAGGAACTTAAAAGATTAGACTGGTCGGATGTATTACTGCACTGTAACAATGGAGACGCTTCAGCTGCTTGCAGATCCTTTATAAAAAACTTATTTAAAAACATATGACACCAGTTCCCAAACTGTTATAAACAAAAAAAATTCCAGTCACTACAGGAAAGTCATCCTGGATGACATCTGGCCTCTTGAAACCTTGTAGGAACAAAATATTCTCTACAAAAAGTTTCTCTCTAATCCTACACTGGATAATAAATTCAAATTCATCCCTTACATAAACAAATTCAAAAAGGTAAAGGAAGCAGCAATCACTCAATTTTTCTCCAATAAATTTGGTTTGTATGAAAAGAATTGCAGAAAAACTTGGGACATAATAAATCACCTAATGAACAGAGAGAGTCATCATCCATTTCTATGTACATCCTATGACACATATGGTAAGCCACTTACCTCTCCCATTTTCTCTCCCGAAATTGCTAATTCCTTCAATGCATTTTTCTCAAACGTTGGGAATGAACTTGCCAAAAATATTTCTCCAAACATCCTAGATAACAAAAAATATCCAAAAGATTCTATTCCATAAATTTTTATAAATCATTCTTTTTATCAACTGTCACATCAGATGAAATTATTTCAGTTTCTAAAACCCTCAAAAATTCTCAAAGTGCTGATTGTGATGGTGTTGATCCATCCCTGACATTCATGGCAGGCATTTCAGTGTCTGTAATAGCTCATATCCTAGCATCCCTAATTAACTGCTCAATCTACTCAGGCATTTTCCCAGACTCCCTAAAAACTGTAAAGTTTGTACCATTGCACAAATCTGACTCCCAAGAAAACATCACCAACTACAGGCTGATATCAATTCTCCCATACTTCTCAAAATTTTTTGAAAAATTAATTTACAATAGAACCCTCTCATTTTTCAACAAGTTTTCAGTTATCAAAGATTGTCAGTTCAGCTTTCGTCAGCATCACTCGGCTTACATGCCCATCTCACTTATACACTCAAAGATTTCTCACAACTTGGAGCAGGGTAAGTCATTGTCAACGATTGGAGTCTTCCTGGATCTAACCAAGGCTTTCGATAAAGTGAATCACAGAATTTTGCTCGAGACATTGCAGCATTATGGCTATTGAAAATTATAGAAGAAAACAGAAACAACAGTTAATAGTTTAATAAACAACTGAATTTAACAGTCAACTCTAAGCAATTAAGGAACTTGTCTACAGTCTTTATACAACAAAGTTTCTATCGACAACTTCACCAAGACAAGCTACTTGCTGCAACTTCTCACCAACTCCGTGTCCCCAGAACCACATAACATAGAACAATTAACAAAACTATCTCAACAATGGCATTCATGGCAAATGCTTATCATGGTTCCATAGCTATTTAAGTGGTCGGACCCAGATGGTAACAAACACAGGTATTTTTTATTAAAGTGCACAATATTTCTTAACTGATGCAAATTTGTCTTGAAAATATTTAAAAGATGTTTGCAGACTCGGAATCTTTTAAATTAATGTTTCATTGCACAGTTTCACTCAACTTTTTTTGTGAGAGAAATCATTGAAATCATCTATTAATCTGTCATTAACAGTAATATTCATAATTAGATGTGAACAATGCGCCCCCACTAAGGACTTGAGACACCAAAAACCTGTCCAACAAAACATGTAACCAAAAACATAGTTAAGCAGCAGTTATAAATTAATCTTACAACTAAATCAAAGCTCGACAAAACTCCTTTTAACTTCTTCATTTTGCAATTAAAAAAAAACGAGGTAAAAACACCAAAAAAATGAAAAATATAGAATGCGATAAGCTCTTGCCTCATGCCAAAAAGGATGCAAAGCAGCCATTCCTTGTTGATAGATTTAACACTTACGAAAAAGGTTAGAAGATCACATTTGAAAACGATCATTGAAAACACTGCGGTGAAGTTAGCAAGACTTCAGCAAGAACTTTAACACCCCATAACTTTGGAACGCATTAAGATAGAATCATAATTCCTTTTTTGTTAGAAAGGTCTTACTTAGGAAAATAATGTGTTCGCATTAAAACAAGCACATCTAATAAAAATGAATTTTTGGCTAATAAATGAAGCTTTAGTAGCCGAAAAAATAGAATTCTTTAACGTGTTTCAAATTTTATGAATATATTTAAAATCTACAAAAAATTCCCTTTCTAAAAATATATGTTTCGCTAACGTGTCTCCAGCGCAAGTACCCGAAATT